>JAYDZE010144349.1:0-61055 GCA_034509125.1 Monilaria moniliformis
GTTTCCCCTTGTTCTTCATGCTATTTTTATTTTCTTTCGTTTCTATTTCTTCAATTCATGAAGAATTTGCCTCTATTCTCTGTCTGTGTTTTTTTTCCTTCTCTCTCTCTTTGTTCCATGCCGACTGATTGTTTGAACACGTTCAGATTGGACTGAACAGGCATCCGGTTTTTATTTTCTTCTTTCTGTGTATGGTGATTAACGTTCATGAATTTGAGACTCTGTAGCGCCGCTTTTAATTTTAGTGTTGTTAGGTTACTGTGTTTTTCATTTTTCGTTTTTGTCTGATTATGTGTCCATCCTTTTGTCGTTGCGTTGATAGAGATGCGAGTTAAACGGAAAGCCTTGTGTTCCTGTTCTCAACGATCAGATATTGCCTCTATTCACAACTCAATCTTATCTGTAATAAATTACTGTCACACCAATGCACATGTTTCTTTTCTTCTCTTTCTCTCTCTCTCTCTTATGTTGTGCTCACTTGTAATTTTAAACTCATCATCGGATGCATTTATGTGCTTATTTTAATGGATTTGGAGTTATTCACCAGACTTTTGTATCTGCTACCTGATTTCGTTCCTTACTTTGAACGAGTTTATGTATATTTTTTTTGAAAGGGAATAAGTTAATGTATTAGCTCAAAGATTTTAAGATATTTAAATTTGATATTCTGTCAGCTGTTATAGTCTCCCATAAAATGTCATGCAGAATAATCATTTTATATGGTTAGCAAGAAAAAAGTGGAATTTTAAGATATTTAAATTTGAGACTTCTTGGTCGCGGTTTCTGGTATTTTCTTTTGCAAGTGCTTCATGGCGCCCCAGGGCGGAGGGCACCTAAACGAACACGAAAAGAGAATGCCTTTAGTTTTGATATTGTTGAAAGTGAGGGAAGAGTTTGGTATTCAATTAACCACCTAGTGATTGGATCTGCAAGGCAGAAGGTCAAGCAGGCCTTCTTGCTCTCGACTAGCAATTCCTCTGCAGCAAGAGAGCAGCAGAGAGCGCTGAGATGGCAGGAAGGCTCTGTGCCCTTGTCTAGGATCAGACTATGATAGTAGTAAGCTGTGATAGTAGTAAGCTGCAGCCTGTGTACGTCTTAGGATGTGTTAGGCTCAAAAAGTAGAATGAGATTGCTGAAAGAAAGGGATGGGAAATTCGAGCACCTTAGCTTCTAGATGCTTCCACTTGAGGAAGAACAGCTGCTTCTTCAACACTGTGTTGCTCTCATTTTTGTCGGATAAGCAGCAGTAGGCCTATCAAAGTGCAAGAAAACGCACTTAGTAATCACACAGTTATCAATTAGGTCTCTTATCACACAGTCATCAAATAGGTCTCTTGCAAGAGTGTTTCTAACATCACTAAGCACGTAATGTTTCAAAGTGAATTCCGTCTTTACCTGAGCGTAGAAACTCAGCTGTTCACAGGCTAGTCTCCTCTTCACAGACAAAGTTGCATTTTTGCTGTGAAGTCCAAGCTGAATTTCAGTTCCCTGACATAAATCATTCAACAAAATGTGAGTTCAACTTCATGGGACATAGAAAATCTTTTTGTTCATCATACGTGGGGATGAAATTGAATAGAAAATGAACAAATAAGAGTAAAGAGGCATTTTTAGGTATTTTTATGATTTATTTGATTATTTGTATGTTGTTTGTGGAGTGGTATATGATTTTTAGGTATTTTTATGATGGATTTATATAATATTGAATATTCTGGTTGTCAATTGTTATGTCTAGTTTTATCTTCTCAGGGTCTCTTTGGAAGGATGGCAAAAGTAAATTCAAACACGGAAAAACTTTTATTTCTCATAGTTCGTATGCAAATGAAGAGAATGAACATGTTGAAGCTAATGATGTGTGTGATTAGAACATCATTGTTTCATCTACATACATGCAATTTATTTGTTCAAACATATATCTTTTGGTATTTGTTTATAATGTAAATTAATTATTACATTCATAATTTATTATATAAATCTAATTCAAATTTCAGAATTCTGACAGAATCCTGACATGTTTCCAAACACAGGATAATTTATCTGTTAGAAATCATAATCCTAGGAATCATTTTTCCAGGAATCATTTTCCCTAACAACTTTACTTTCCTGCCAAACAAACAGGCCCTTAGTTTATTTTAGAATTCAATTTTACAAACATATTTTATTTACCAAAAAATCACGCTCTAATCTATATAGTGGACCTTTGGTAATACTCTTTATCCACTAAAAACATATTCATCTACATCTAGCTACTATTTCTTAAAATATGTGCTAGTCAAACATGATTTACTTTTCGTGAACAAAGAGAGTATAATTTTCTTTAAATTAATGAATTCCTTTATCCTAAAAAGTCGGTCTTACCCAAATGTGGCCTAAACTAGAGAAAGCATAAATCCCATCAAATTAATGTTTCTCCTCCAACTAATAATCAACGGTTCACCGCAATCACAAGATAAAATGATGAACCATTATTGATTCTTTTAAAAAAATATTTAAAGAATTTAATAAAGTATAAAAATAAAATGATCGACCAATAGAGACACGTATCGTTTTGGGCTTAGCCATGCCATCAACTTGTATTTAAACCAATTCCTTCACCATCATGACAATTACTAGGTATAATTCATCCAAATAAGAGTGGCCGGCGGCGACGATCGACGAAGCTTTTCTAGTTCAGGATAAGAAGAAGATTAAATTAATTATATCAGTATATCAGCAGCATTTGATCATTCCGTGATTGAATTTTCTTCTTGGAAACGCCAATTCCAACTTTCTCCATCGCGATCTTCGATGGCATCTTGCCGAAGCTCCCTTCTTCTGCGCAAGGCCCGCGCGGCCGCCGTGCGCTTTTCCTGCAGTTCTCGGATGGAAGGCTCCTTCAGTTGCTCCGATCGCCGGAGATGGTATTCTAGCTCGGAAGGTACAACCATGACAGCGTCGGGGTACCACGTGAGCAGCGGGCCTTCCCACATGAAGGGAGCAGTGTTCTGGGAGACTAATAAACCCATCACTTTCGAAGATTTTGAGATGCCGCGCCCTAAGGCCAATGAAGTTCTCGTTAAAACCAAGGGTGATTATTGTTTTTTATTGGGGTCTTTTACTTGACTGGTTTACTTGTTGTGCATTACGCAGTAAAGCTTGTACCTTTTGTGTTCTTGATGGAATTATGCTGAATTGCTGTTGTAATTAGGAATGATTAGCTTGTTTTGGTTGTGCTTTTCTTTTGTTATGATACATGTTTTATTTTTAGCGTTGTTTGTTATATTGCTATTTGAAACTGGTTATAATAATATCATATACATAATATTCACATGAAAACAATTTTTAGTTTCTAAAATAAGGAAAAAGTTTAAGGTGTCATAATATAAGTTAGAACTTAGCTACAAGTTAGAAAAGATTGAATGTCATGGTTTTACGGCAACTATGGTGGTATGGTATCTATTCAAAGGGTAGAGATAGAAAATATTGAATCTTCAGTTGGGATTATAATCTATGTATGTCTATCTGTAGAAGGTTTTGAGAATAGCAAGTATATATGAAAATCTATATGCATGCAAAGTGACCAAAAAAATGTCCATTCGCCTGAATAAATCTTCTAACTGAGAACCTGCAATTTTTTATGCAGAGAATATAATTTATTCAAAAAGTTTTGACATTTAATATTCCCCATCTAACAAATAAAATTTTCTAACCGAGAACTTGCATTTTTTTTATGTTGTGTAAATATTTGTGGAATTTTCGTTTACCCCTCCCCTGTAAAATGAAAAAGATTATTTAATCTTGAGTGAAAAAGAAACATCATTTATAAAGGGATTAAACATTCTATTTGTGTTGAAATCATACAATGGAATTAATGCGTAGAAGCCACTTGTGGGGTGGGAGGAGGGAGGCAGTTGAATGTGAATCTGAACTACATAATGAAAGAACAAAGAGTTTATTCTTATTTTATATCTTCTTGTTCTTGACTTGATCTTTAGTGGTAAGGGCATTTGTTTTGCTTGTTTTATGCTTACTGTCATACATTAGTGTATATATGCACTGATTAACTAAAATCACCAGCATAAACATAGTGATTGCTTCTTGATGATTAATGTGCTGATTATGCATAATGATGTCACATTTAGCATATTAAGCACTTCTTTTGGCATGTCTTTAACATTTAGTAATGCTCTTTGCATGTACAATACTGCAATTGTGTTTGAACAAATTTAGCCTGTGGAGTCTGCCACTCCGATCTGCATGTGATCAAAGGCGAGCTTCCCTTTCCCACCCCTTGTGTTGTAGGACATGAGATAACTGGTGAGGTGGTTGAACATGGGCCTCTGAGTGACCGTAAAATCATTGAAAGGTTTGATAAGCTCGAAAATATAAAAATAGAGAAAAAGTACATATTTGGAACCAAAGTATCAGAGTAGTTTCAATTCTAGATTATAATAATATTATTTACAAAAACGGACCTCATGAATCTAACTCGGTTCAAATCTAGAACTGAGTCAATGTTCCGACTCATTTTCTTTTGAACATTGGTGAACCAGAAAAGGCCATTTGGTTGTGGAGGTGGAAATAGTTTTATGCACGTCATTTTTATTTACTTTTCAACAATAAAATGAGTCGCTTCTAGATTTAAACAGAGTTAGATTTATGAGAGCTGTTTGTGTAAATACCTGAAGTTTAGTCTAAACCTGAAATTGTGCTAATACTTTGGGTCCAAAATTTTACTTTTCCTTTAAAAATACTAATAAAATCATTTTCCTTCTCACTCCTATTCAGCATTGAACTATATACTTGTCTTTTTAAAATTTCCAGATTTCCTGTTGGCTCTCAAGTTGTTGGGGCTTTTATAATGCCTTGTGGAAGTTGTTTCTTCTGCTCAAAGGCAAGAAATTTAAGTTATGATATTTGTATGTTCATCTGCATCTGAGTCATTCACTAGGTAAACTTAAATAGCTTTTTGACAACATTATGACTTGCATGAAAACAGGGTCAAGATGACTTATGTGAGTCTTTCTTTGCTTATAATCGAGCTAAAGGGACACTTTATGATGGTGAAACAAGGCTATTTCTTCGAGGCAGTGGTACATTCCTGACTAATTACACTTCCCTTACGAACACTATTGTGCAGCCTTTTCTTTCATTTTTCCTTTTGTTGTTCTTTTTTTCTCTGCAGTCCTGCTGGAAATTTTATTTCTACAAGTCTGCATATATTTCAGATGTTAATAATAATAATATAGTATTATGGGAAACAATCATCAAACTTTACTGCAAGTAACTGGAAAAAGAATCTTTATCTTTGTAATGTCATTTTATTCTTTTGGCATGTAGCTGATATGTTATGGTGTCTTTGGGATCAGTGAAGTAAGCAAGGGCTTGTACAAATTCAATGCTTAAGCTTTTCAGTAATTATCCCGTTCATAAGAACTTCACCCCTGCACTGATGCTGGTTCTGCAGGCAAGCCAGTCTATATGTACAGCATGGGAGGTCTTGCTGAGTTTTGTGTGGTACCAGCAAATGGATTAACTTCTCTTCCGAACACATTGCCTTACACAGAATCTGCTGTCCTAGGATGTGCAGTTTTCACTGCCTATGGTGCAATGGCTCATGCTGCTCAGGTGCGCCCTGGTGATTCCGTTGCTGTGATTGGCATAGGGGGTGTTGGCTCTAGGTAATAAGCAAAATGCATCATATGTTAAGAAATTTCCTTCATATATTTCTTGTGGTGTACATCCAAATGTTCAATTGTGAAAACTCTGAAATTGAAGCTTGTAATTGTAATAAATCATGCCAGTCTAAGTGTTGAATCATGCAAACTCTGACATTGAACCTTTAAAATAGTAATAACTCATGTCAAAGAAACCTACTGGGTATATTGGTTTATGTGTGATTCTTTACTTTCATATTGTGTCACAAAGTTGACATTTCAAATGGATCCTATCTGGTAATTACTCAATCATATTCCAAACTCTTGAATTTCTGATATTAGGAGTGAAGAATGTTAGGTACCTTTCTTTAATATCACCAGCTCTTGGTCAGTTCATGAGAGAAAGCTGAAGTGGTTGTTATATACCATCACTTTTCATGTCACCTTGAGCAACTCACTTTTTTGGCAAGATACCTGTCCAGATGAACCAAGAATAATAAAGTTGTGTTTAATTAGAATAGGTCCTACATAAAATTTTAAAAAACAAATTGTGGTTCTTTGGCATTGTGATTTTGTGGATGGCGCAGAAAGGCATATATCAACATTATATATTGCAATCCTATCGAACTCAATGCATCTTGCTGGACGTGTGCTTGCTCCCTTAGTTCATAAATTTGGTAGCACTTGTTGGACTGAATCTGGATTGTTGGTTACGCATTACACATCCTTATTCACTGGCTGGATTTTTTGAGGTTTTCAATCAACAGGATGTTCTATTTTTCCTGTTGGAATCTCATTTCATCCCAAAAAATTCGCAAGTTACTTCTCATAACCGCCCGGAAGAGTATTTGACCCAGCCATTACGAAAGATGGATTCAACATGTATAATAATATGCGGAAAGTACCGGAAGCTGGACAACTTTTATCATGTGTTTGCCATTTGTGCTTATCCAAATCTTAGTTGTGAACAGTGCTGAACCTATTAGGAGGTGTTTACTTAGT
Organism: Monilaria moniliformis; assembly: GCA_034509125.1. NCBI lineage: Eukaryota > Viridiplantae > Streptophyta > Magnoliopsida > Caryophyllales > Aizoaceae > Monilaria > Monilaria moniliformis. The sequence continues at coordinate 6,639 of JAYDZE010144349.1, forward strand.
GTGATGTGATAGATTAATAAAAGATAGGATTTGAGTATTTGAAGAATAAGATGGTCAAACAAGCTCAAATTTAATCAATCCATCAAAATCTATCAAAGTAAACAGTGGATTAGTTTGGATTATTTTTATCAATACATCCTATAACTCAAGGTAAACGCCCCCTTACTGTCTAAACTAGTGATCTTTATGAGTGGGCTGCTATATCGTTGCTAATCTGATTAATTTTTTTGCATGATTTTAACTTCAAAAAATCTGACAGTTGTCTGCAGATAGCAAAGGCATTTGGAGCTTCTGAGATTATTGCAGTGGATGTTCAAGAAGAGAAACTTCAGAATGCCAAGATGTTTGGAGCCACTCATGCCATAAATGCACGAAAAGAGGATGTTGTTGCTAAGATTAAGGTCCATGCTCTATAATTCATTAAACTTTAGTTTCAACAGATACATGAGGCTCATTATGTAGTTGGATCTTAATGCTTCATCTAGGAAATAGAAAGGTTCAGTAGGGTTTTTTTTTTAGGGACAGGCACAAAACAAAATGACGATGAAGCACAGGTTTAGATTACTAGTAGCTATGAATATTATTTTCTCTTGGTGCTACACTCAACAAAACCAAGATATGAGCACGTTCCCGAATGAAAGTGGGATGAAGCAAGTCAGTAGTTGGTTAGATCCTTGAATAGCATAGTTTCCCACATCATCTTAACTTAGAAACTTTCCTTCTTTTCCATCTGGATAAACTTTGATGCGGCAGACAAGCTTTACTTCTTCTGGGAAATTCTTCTGCTGCTCTAGAGCATTTCTAATCTTATATAGTACACTCCTATTCATTTCAGAAGACACTTATTGGGGTAAATGCTCGATTTCAGCTGCTCATCTTCCCATTTAGCTGGTCGAGTGGAACAACCAGCCTTTTAATTTGCTGTTTACTCTTGTTGTGTTTTTGGGCTTTGTTTTCAAAAAATTCAAACATGTGTCAATAGCCGAAAATGGTACTATCAACTATGCAATTCATACTTTACAAGTGAATTTCATGTTTGTGAAATGTTGACCCCTGCTGTTGGTCGTTTTTCAGATTCAGCCCTTAACTAGTGATCATTTTTGTGGAAAATGTTCGATTCTGAAATCACTTGCTTGCAAACTTGATACAGGAAATTACAGGAGGAAGGGGTGTCGACGTAGCTGTGGAAGCCTTAGGAAGGTCCCAAACATTTTCACAATGTGTACATAGTGTCCAGGATGGAGGTAAAGCTGTAATGATTGGCCTTACTCTTTCTGGTGCCAAAGGAGAGGTTGATATTAACCATTTGGTTCGTAAACAGGTCTGTACTCTTCATTTTCTCTCTTCTTATTGGGCATTTTTAAGTTATGGTTTCGTATTTGTGGTTCAAGAAAATGTTGAGATGACCCTTGTTTTGCAAATGCTGTTGCAGATAAAAGTGATAGGGTCTTACGGAGGGCGGGCACGACAAGATCTCCCGAAATTGGTGAAGCTGGCAGAGAAAGGCACTTTTAATCTGCAGGCTGCTGTTTCAAGAAAGTACAAGTTTGAGGAGGCAGAAGAGGCATATAAAAACCTAGATCAGGGGAGCATCATCGGCCGCGGTGTGGTCGAGATTATGTAATAATCACTGTGTGGCAGCCAGCCTTGTGCGAGCCGATGAATTTGTAGGAACTAACAAAAATCATCTCTCACCTGTTTGAGGTTGTGTTGCCTTGGAACTCTTAGCATGTCATGTGGTTGGTACACCTAACTTACTTCTGCAACCCAAAACTGAGTAAAATCAACCATTTTCTTTTCTTACCTCGCAAGCTTGAAGTAGCAGCAAAATTATGGTCTAAATCAGGAAGAACAAGATTTGCACGATTTGCAGCTTCCGAGGAATTATACAATTATACAATAGAAGTAAACAAAATATGCACATGCGTAAAGTAAAGCAAGATAATTCAAAATGTGAAAATGGTAAAAAAAAAATACCACTTTCATAATTAGACAAGGTAATAAGTCTCTTTCATAAATTATAAATTTTCTATGCCATTTGTGTTTAAAAGACAAAGTTACTCCATGAGTAAAAAATAGTTGATGTTAACATTTTTTTTTTGTTTTTTTTTTGTTTTGGCTTTTTAGAATTATTCTCGGTCTTCTTATTTACAAAAATACTAAAAATATAAAAAAAGATTTGAAGGTAACGAAAGAGGCTAAAATTGGAATTAACGGGAAAAAAAAAACTGATTTCAAATTCGAAAGAGAATACCCGATACTTCGATGTAAAGAGGCTAAAACCGTTAGAAGAAGTTGCGTTTGTGTTTCTGAGACGTAAAGAAAGTATGATAAATCATTGCGGAATTTGATTTATTCAAATTGCTCCTAAACACACGATAGTGACCCACGATTGTGTTCTTAAGAGTTAAGCCCATGATTGCTTCCATTGTAGCCCATGGTCGCTGCACCACCGTGATCCACGGTTGCTGCACCACCGTGGATGTGACAGAAAATCCCTAATATTCATTTTATTTGTTTGCTAATTATTTTATTCTATTTGTTTACTAATTGTGTGGTTTTTTTGAAAAAAAAAAAAGATTTGAAGTATTCAATTTCGAATTATCTTTAAAACTTCGAACAAATTCATTTAATTTGGTGTAAGAGAGGTTGTTCATGCCATTAAATGTACACATCAACTAGAAAAATTTACAACACCTTATGGTGAATTGGTAACTAAATGGTAACAACCACATCTTAATCTCTCAAAAAATAACAGCAAAAAGTTATCGACATTAAAGATGATTTTTTGAAAAAAAAGTTTTGAACGAGAACACACGAAATTTCTATGTAAAGGGCTAAAATAGTCAGAAGAGGATGCGTTCGTGTTTCTGAGATGTAAAAAAGGTATGACAAATCATTACGACATCGTGAAATTTGAATTTTCTGAACTGTTCTTAAGCACATGATGGTGCTTTTAAGCCCACGGTGGTTCATTACGAGAGATTTTGCATGAAATTTATGTATAATTATAAATATTAGGTTGAATTATATAATAATAACTTGCTTAATAACATAGCTTTGGAGCAAGATAATGTAGTGTTGAATCTACGATCGTGGGCCGCGCCGTAATCGTCAACGACGACAACCACCGTGGTCCATGATGGCGTGCACCAAGGCTTATGATGGTTGTGCCACTGACTTCTTCTTCTTCTTCTTCTTCTTCTTCTTCTTCTTCTTCTTCTTCTTCTTCTTCTTCACAATCATTGTCGGCTCGGGCTTTTATCTTGTTGCAATTTTTATAGGAGCCTCGGACAAAATATCTATGAGTCCCCGTTCATGAAACTCGGCATGTAATAATACTCTTCATCCTCACCCTCAGTAGGAGGCACATTCTCGTATATTTTGAGTTGCAAAATTTAAATATAAACTATTATCAATATGTTATTAAATGTAAAATATTTGATTAACATGTTGCATGCCTTTATGTTGTCGTAAAAACGAGTGAAATTGGTCTTCACTGGTATGGTGCTCCACATCAAACATTGGGGCAATCGGATGGTACGGTCTTGGATTCCATTGTACTGTTCCAACTCCAGAATGACCTCATATAACTATAGCTGCAGAGCATAAGTCGGTCTGTAAAGGTGGGAATCGTAATATTCTTGATTGGGGTCTCATTGTCTCACTATCGAGATAGTATGACCCACACGAGAACCTATCCCAGCTCTCAAAGTCCTTAACTAGTGCCAATGCCCAATCTTCTATCATGATGTTATCCCGGCATAGAAGGAACACATAATACACGAGCAAGTTCGCCGCCTTCTGGTCCTTGATGTTTCTATGAATTTTTGTTTGTAAAGCACTTACACTTGTACGACTACTTTATTCTATGGTATATACTTGTAGTTCTCAAAGTGCAGCCCAGTGCTCCGAGCATAATCCTCCGCTGTGAAATGAATTGTCCGCCCGCCAATTTGAAACCAAGTTTCGTTGTCAGGTATAATATTGTAACCTCCTCATACTTCAGCTGTCGAACTATTAGGTGATGTAATGCATTTGCTTGTAGATTTATTTCTCTAAATGTCTATCAAACTCCCCACAACACCAACCTTGAATCTTTTTAATGTTCATTTTTCTGCAACTGCTTTAAAATGTCCGTGATCTTGGTAAATACATTGATGCGCATGTAAATATTCATTCCCCGAGTGATGTGAAGAAGTGTCAGTCTCCTCCATTCACAATGAGGTTGCAATATTACGCAATATAAAACAAGATCATGAAATTGTGTCTAAAACGAAAGTGCAAAAAACTGCCCAAATTGGATAATTTTCGGGTTTGCCCACGATTATGCAACTATCGTAGATGACCACCGTGGGCACGGTGGCTCACTCACGATGGTGATGGTCACCACCGTGAGGCTGCCCATCTCACCCATCGCTAACGGATGCTTGTACCGATCATGCAAAAGTACCAAGCTTAACTCTAGGGATTGGTCTGGAATAGCTAATGGTAGTTTATTGTCCGGCTTAAAAGTGTCGTGAGTGGCACCAATATCGGCCTGCTGGCTCACTCACGATGGCATGGCACCACCGTGAGCATGATGGCTCACTCACAATAGCACCACCATGGGAGCCCCTACCGTGGGCAAGATGGGCAGTCTCAGGATGGTGATTGTCGCTGTTGTGGGAGCTCCTCTATGCACATATAATTATCTCCACCACAGCCACCCCACAACATTTTCAACTTCAAACACCCCACCACCTTCTATTCAACATGAAATTCGAATTTAACCAAACATGAATTTTAGTTTAAATTTCGAGTTCGAAGTTAAGGATTTAATCAGAAGTCGCGGTTCGTGGACGAATTTTTCTCTGGACGCCGCTGCCAAAGCCTCGCCCTCGCGTTACCCGTCAGTGTCGCTGCTACTCACCTCGTCAAAAAGCGTCAGCCGTGAGGACAGTGCAGCTGTTATAGGTGACGGCAGTTCGAAGAGATAGAGAGAATCTGCTTTTGGAAGGCGGGACCGATACCCTTATCCTTTCATTTTAAAAAACAAAATATTCTTTTAATTATACGATAGATAGACCATTAAAGGGATATTATAGCCATTTAAACCCAAATGGTATGAAAATTCATACTTTTTATAAAATAGGATATATAATTTGTATAGTTATGATATTGGTATCAAAAGAAATTTCTCACCATTCACCATTCAAAATTCAATAAAATTAAAGAGACTAATTCACAAAATAACAAGATTAGCAGCAACTACACATTGAGCGGCCATCTTGATGCGGTTTTATACCAAAATTTTCATCCAATGATGGCCGTGAAGCCAAGATTCCGAAAATTCTGTCCCAACAAAGAATGTGTAGGGATTTCATCTCATATAGAACTATCTACTGTATATTCCCACTAAGCATCAACATATTTTCAAAATGGCGACTCTATGCACGTTCTACTTGCTACTTAACCGGGTGGTAGCTGCATCTATACCTCCAATAAATAATGCTTAAATATCTTTCAACTTGTTCACATACTTAAGGAACGACGGTGGGGCACGAACACGAGTTGACCTCCGTACCAGAGACTCTTCCATTGCATCCCTTTGCACAGCCTCCTCGGACCTTTCTTGTAGTTGCGAGCTGCAGAAAGTGAGTTTAATAGTCAATATAGTAGGTTATACATTGCACAAGGTTAGTTTCACCAAGCCCATTGAAAGATGCATCAAGGGGATGACTGCAGTCATATGTAGGTTATACATTATGCAAATGATAAATTAGATAGACAATACATTAGGATTGAGTATTTGAAGGATGACATGATCAAACAAGCTAAAAAAATTTCAATCCATGAAAATATGTCGTACAGTCTATGTTATTTTTATGCATACGAGTTATCACCCAAAAGGTAAAAAAAAGAACCTTAATATTAAGCCATTATTAATGTGATGTCTTCACAGCAGCTAGTTTCAAGCAATTTCTTAACAGAGTATAATCAGCAGAGCAATGTATCATACATTTTGTTAAACCTAGCTCGAAATTAAGGATAATTTGATTGGCAGAGAGTAAGATTTCTTCCATTGAACCTAAAGGTAGGTGTAAGTGAATGAATCTCCAACTCCATGAATGCTTATAATCCAAAGCTTTGTGAGTTACTCAAGGCTAAATAACAAGTACTCAGCTAACATTTTGTTAAACCTAGCTCGAAATTAAGGAAAATTTGATTGGCAGAGTAAGATTCTTACACTGAACCAAAAAGAAAAGAATAATTAAAAAAAATTACACTCAGATAGTTTGTCTTTCCTTGGATACAAGTAGATAAATAGTTATATCTTTCTTCACTAGACAAAAATGAATAATGAATCAATAATAGATAATGACAAATTGGCTGACCATATTTTGTTGTAGAACTTCTCCAACTGCTTTTTCAGGGCTCTCTCCCTCTCACCTTTTGTATTCATAGAGCCAATCAAAGCATCAAGCTGTTTTAAGAAAGAGAAATTTGTTTGATATAGCACCAAAAAGAAAATGAGTAAAATGTGGCCATAATATTATACCTCTTCTCTGGTTTGATAATAACCCCACTGTGTGAATTCAGAATTCTCAACAAATATCCTCCCATCACGCCGAAAAAACCAATACCGGCAATGATTTCGGTCTTTACCTAATGGACTAGTGCGTATAAATCTCTTCTCGATCTCCCTTTCAAGAAATTCTTTCTGCATGAGAAGTGGGATTTTGATGTATCAGAGAAAAGCTCACATTATACTACCTTTTTTTATATGTCCATCATTATCCCTTCTATAAACCTTAAACAAAAAATCAAATTGACATGCACAATCAAAAAATATGTGCATCGCAAACTCATGGGACAAACAAAGTGCCAAAGAGAAAGAGATAAAAGCCTACCCTTTCTTTAGCACTCTTCATCTCTATTGATTCCTTAATCTCATTTTTCATCAATTTATGGATATCCCTCTTAGATGGATTATTAACATCTTCAAAAGTTGTGATCATCTCAAGTTTCCGCTTCTTAGCATTTTTCTTACCTGCGCTGTCTCCTTCATTCTCACTATCAGAGGACATCAGAGGGAGGACATCAGAAGGTGACAGATAAAAAAAAAATATAAGATTCAAATCCCAATTTTAACTTAATTCCAACCTGTTTCCAGATGAATTATTTGATTGATAAAGAACTATCTCATTAGTAATTCCATTGCGTCCACCTTCACCAGATTTCACTCTATGCTCTTCTTTAACTCCTTTACCAGTAGTAGCTTTGGCCTTCCTACGCTCCCTTTCTTCTCTCCTCTTTCTACCTTCATCTAGTGCTTCATCCCTCCGTGTAGCAGCAAGCGCCTGTCTTTCTTCAATATACTCATCCAACCTCTCCTTTGCAGTTTCTGTCTCTAGCGCCTGAGCAACCAGTTCACGGAAAATCGCCAATTTAATATGAATCTCTAACAAGGCGTAATGTCCTCGTTTAATGGTACTTATGTGAGAAGATATTTCAACAGCTGAATTTGTTTCCAAAAAATCGGATAGATATTCACTCCAGGTAATCTGTGTAATCTGAATGAGGTAATTCAATATCAAATTTCCAAACAGTAACAGAAATCAAGCTATTAATGGATCAACTCATGCTCAAACAAACTAAAAAAGAAAACAGCTCACCTTAGGTTTCCTTTTTCGATTTTCTATCACCATCGCGAACTTTCTGTTGTCCTTTACAAGTAAGCGAAGAAGAGATGAACAAGATTCCACAATAAGGATCGGAGTGCTGTCTTTATAACAAAGCGAATTTTCAAAGTCTTCTAAGGAGAAAGGAGATAAATTCAACAGCCTCCCAAAAGAAGTACAAAAATCCCACACCATCAAAAGATCCCCGACACACTCCATAGGCACATTGAAATCCCTGCATGGGGAAGGCCTTTCTGTCAGAAGTCGATCTTCTGCAGAAGGCTGCACCAGCAAGTCATCAACTGGATACTTAATGGACTCATCCTCTATATGCTCGTTGACTGAATAACACAGGTAAAAGAACAGAGAGAACTTAGGTTAAAAAACATCACTAATACAAGCATCCAAATATCTATTAAAAACAGCAACACCACTCCACAAGACAAAAGTGGTAAAGAAAGCCTAACTGGGATGAAATATATATAAGCACATTCATCAAAAGAAGTTTCAAGTTTGAACCAAAATTTTCAAAAGACTAACTTCAACATCATCTCTCCTCTTACCTCCGTCAGCACTCTTTCCAGTCAACAAAGATGAAAGTTTATTCCTCCGCACATACACTATAATCCCCTTTTCACTTGCAACCTTTTAAAATCAAAAGATACAATTTCATTGACAAATTTCCAGGAGACGTAAAAAGATTTAAGTTAAACAAAGCATCAAATTCACCTTGGGACTTCTCTTCCTCTTCCTACTACAAACAACGAGTCCATTTTGTAGTGAAATATTACTTTTCATTTCTTCAGGAGGGAGAGTTGAGATCCCATACTTCTTTGATAAATGGTTGTGTAAAACCCAAGGAAGACTTCGGTAAGTTGAATCTTTGATGAAAGACTTCAGAGCACATTTACTAAATGGTGGATTCTTGACTTTCAATTCATCGCCATTTACTAATGCCTTTCCACTCATTTTTTGGTCATCACCCAGCCACTCAATTTCATATTGTTTTCTGTCAGCAACCTCAATAACTTCTACAATTTTGCAAGGATGTAAACGACCATCTTTTCGTCCATATAATTCATCACCCTCATTAAGGGGCCCTTGAAACTTTGAAGCTATTGAATTGACCAGATCTTTTAAGTTCAGCATACCTGACACAAAATATTTTAAAAACAAAAGGGATAAGTAAATTCATCCCAGTTCAAAGAAAAATGTGAAGGAGCCAGTAAATTCATTCAATGCAGTCTAATGACAAAAAGAGCTCCAAACAGGTCACAAATGCAAGCATCATAGGTATTCAAGAAGATTAAACATTTTATTTTTCACATATAGGCATTGAATAGCCAACTTTAATGGCTGTCATTGAATAACTTCTCATTGATGGCTCTATATCTATATAAAAGGTTAACGCTGTACACAAATAAAGAAAGTTATTTCTGGTTCATAAGACAAGGAGATAAATAGAAGGTCAAATGATACAAGATTACTCATATAACCAGCAGATAACAGCAGTATAATCCTCAGAAAATTCTTGCTAGAATTCGGAAACACCAATTTCACAAGCTTTGAATAAATATCACCAGACTGAATCATCTGAGTTTGGTTCTTAATTATTATTCTTAGTTTCCTTTTGACCACTCTTCCTAGTTTTGCAAATAAATGCTCAATACTCGGAAGTTCGCATAAAAAAACAAACTAGTATCCAACCTCCATCAAATCTGTAGGAAATGCATGTAATGTCAAAAAGTACATCTAGGTACAAGGGGTCATATAGAAGATGATGAATATTCACGCCTCAATTGATATCCTAGACCGGATACAAGAGGAAGCATAATGTATGCATCTATCACACAGGACACGGTTACCGTCTTAGACCCTAGATGTCACTCATCACAATGTAAACAACTTTTGACTAAATTCAGCGACAGTCACTCTTTCCCCAAAAAACAATTCCATACTTAGACCAGCATGTTTCAGTATTCATTCACAACATTCTTGATGTCAGAGCAGGAAAAAAGAGGCTGAAATAACAAACATTACTAATTTGATATTTGTAAGTCTTACAAAGTTTCTGCAATGAATTTATTTAGTTTACAGAATGTCGTTCTGAGTACAGACCAGTGGCTGGTCCCTAACCTACCTTGCTCCCAACTCCAACCTACATCTGGTACATACTCATTAGAATTCCCAGTGAAAAGACTGTTATGACTCATAGGAGATATAGAAGGAGGCAACGGTAGCAACCTTGCAAGTTAAAGAGGTTGTTGTCTTAGTAACGTTCATAAAAAAACAAGGAAGAAACAGGCAAGTGATGTAAATGCTAGATGGGAAATATTTATTTAGCTACCGCATTTAATGATTTTTGTCGCCTACTTTATATCATTGTTAGTATATCGTTGTTAGCTGGGTTTGTACACGTGGCAAGACATAATCTTTTCTAAATCTAGTTTTGACACCAATCTTGAACTTATTTAGAAACTTAAATGAAAATGATCTCGACAGTCATGATGCTTGGCTATACTTACCAATCATAAATAGCCTATCCAACAAATTGCAAAATATAAGACAAAAAGGAAATTGATGACAATTTTAACGTAGTCTCATTTCACAAGCAAGTACCACGAGGCAATACCATCAAGTACCCATATCCTTTGCCACGTGTTAGAAGTGATCCTTTTCCAGTTGGCATTGCATTATATAAATTAAGCAACAATACAACGGAACAAGATAGAAATACGGTTTTTAAGATGACAATAATCTTAGATTTTATGCAATTAGATGGCTAAAATAAATGGCAGTGAACTCACTGAATTGGACATCATGAAGAACCGGAGATACATATTTGGTAGGAATCGTTTGTTTTCTTTTAAAAGCTTTTTCTTCCGATATCAAGGCTTCTTCATAGGTCAAATTGTCCTTCCCTGTTGCTTCACATGTCCAGACACTTCTGCGATATAAGTTGATCCTCTTCAAATATTCACTACAACATTTAAGATCCAGGCGTTATAAAAACAGTAACAGAACATGAACTTGTATGAGAAATTGTGCTTGAATAGAGACAAAACTTACTTATAACTCCTGAAGATTTCCTTTGTGAATGGGATTTGAAAGACAAGCTCATTAGGGTTTAAATCGTCAGGTTTCTCAATTAAATTAAATGGTTTTCTTTTCAAAAGAGGCATGTTTGATTTCTCAATCAAATTTCAAAGTCATAACCTGTTAACCAAGAAGAAAAACATGGATCAACAACGCCAAATAAAAATTGCGATTTACTAAAATTCTAGAAGCAACCCCCCCCGATAGATGCGAACAAATCACAAGAACAACGAGAATTCACTTAATTCGCAGAAAAATAAAAACGGAGAGCTCAGATGAAACACACAGAAAGCATTGAGAATAGAGACCCAGTTCGAGAATAAACAAGAACACTAGAAAAAATAATTCAAAATAAAAATTGAATTTTGACTAATGTACAACTCCATTATAAAAAGAAAAAAAAAGGAACACGGAGAAAAGCAAAAACAACAATTTTGCATGCATTGAAGCTGCGGCAACGAGTCAATGGCGGTTCTACAGACAAATGCTACACAAACACTGTGAAAAATGTTCATACAATTATCAGACACTTCGAATTTCCGGAAAAGAAATTGCACATTGACACAAGTCCACATGCAATCGATTTATTTCCCGCCATGAGCTGATTAAACGAATATATGAGTGCAGAATCGTACCGGGGAGAGAAAATCAATTGGATTGGGGGGTCGATTGAGAGGGTTTTGATGGCATGTGTGTGTAACGAGTGCGTATATAGAGAGAGGGGCGCGGAGAGAGGGAGAAGAGAGAGAGAGAGGCGGTCGTGGTACGTTTTCTCGCCAGTGAAGACTGACGTTTGGTGCTCTTTCATGGAATCCCCTCTTTAACAAAATCCTATTTATAGTGAATTGTATTATTTTAATCTCCAATTAAAATACGATGATTTTTGGTAATTTAGTTACTGTTGGACTTTAAGCGAGCAATACAAAATTATTTTGCTTTTGTAATTACTTATAATAATAATAATAACAACAACAACGACGACGATATCCCCTCAGGACGAGAGACGAAAATATATGGAGCCATCATATATATTTCGTATATCAAATCAAAATTCACATTATTTAGTATTTAATCTACTAAAGAATATATAATGGTTTCTCGTACCGTCTCAATCGGGTCATCTTATCAGGTTTCGAGTCAGTCGTATTAGAATTAGAGGTTAATCGGATCGAAATTTTATTGAGTTACAACTCTAACCCTAAACATTTGTATTTCGGGCTAGCCCAGCGAGCTAATCAACCTAAAAGCAAACGATAAAAATTAATTTATATATTTGTTGTTCTTAAGGATCCTTCTATATTTATTATATATAAATGTATACAAAAATTAGAGATATAAATTATGTGACAAGTATAAAATTTAAAGTCTATAATATTTCAAAAAAAAATCCAAAATTATATAACATAAAATTATCGATAAATTGTTCAAAAATAGTTTACCTCATAAAATCAAAGCATTTTAGATGGAAAAATCCAATTTAAGAATTATAAAATTAAAATGAAACATAGACACAGTTTGGTCAATTTTAAAGCATATTTTATAATTGATAGTATTTCTTATAGTGAACTTGAAATTTCTAATTCGTTTATCTATAATTATTTATATTGGTAAAAAATCTAATATATATTTTATTTTGGTGTAGTTATTAATTTTATCAAAATCACCATTAAAGTGTTAAATCAGTTGCCAAACAAGGCGAAAGAATAGTTAATCGTTGCACCTAGAGCCAATCCATCGGGTTCCGGATCAGCCCTACTCGGATTACGGACTAATCGAGTTGAAATTTTATTGGGTTAGAAATATCAAACTCCAATCCTCTAAATTTAGCGAGCTAGTTGGGTCAGCTTAGCGGGTTCGAGTTGAACCGACATCCCTAATTTCTCATATCAATGTCTTATCACTGAAAGTTGGTCGTGCTTGAAAATTAATTTTACTTTTTTAATTACAATCCATGCACACCCCACACTCACACATCTGAAGCGACCAAATTTCATATCAATTGGTTGGAGGGGAATCATCTTATCGAAAGTTGCACTTCATCATCTAAAGTCCATTTTACGAAGAAAAAAAAAATCGATTTTGTGCTCCAAACTTTTATGCTTTTTAACTTGAAAATATGTTTAAGAAAAACTTGCAGGTAGATCATTCAAAATAAGTACAAAATATTTGGGCCCGATGAACTAGCCCGACTCACTTGCATTTATATATAAAGCCCATAAAACATGGAGCTTTTCTGGCACAGCCCGATGGCAACGGCCTGATCAGGCTGCAAGCCAAAAAAGTCCAAATTCTTAACTAATGTAGCATGGTTTTGGTCACATTCACTGTGATTGGCATGTGTGTTAGCCATGGAATATCTCTAACCACATGCTGGAAGGATTCTCTGATATGAACATCAGTCGTACTACAAATACTGGCAAATGCATTGCTGAGAAACAAATTATGTGGCTATTAAAGATAACTACACAAACTGAAGTGTGGAGAAAAAATTTACACTGAAGAGCAACCTTTCTTGTCACATTTTAATATTATTCAAAAGGGTCATATGTATATTTGTGATGTCATTGAATATACATGTCGTCCATGACACAAGAAGATTTTGCAACAGTGTGTACAATTCTCCTTTTATATACACCATGCATGGTTCAATCGTTGCACAAACCACAACACCACACATTATCTACATGTCTCTGCACTCAATGATTTCTCACTTGTCATATCCATTATTTATGGACATACTACTTGACGAGCGCGTTTCTCTAGGGTCGGTGTTGGACTTCTCCATGTCCCTTTCTTCGAGAAAAGAGTTCGAAAGTACTGTTTTACCCTTGACTCAGGCTTTTGCTGCTCCTGTTCTGCACGGGTCAAACTTGGGATTGGCTTGTATCTTGTGCAGCATCTTGCTGATCGGCTCTCTTCGGGGGTGAACGGACAGCTGCTGGCTTGATCGATGGTCTGACAGCTCCTACTCCTTTCGGAGCGGCCTTGGAACGGCTTGCCAAATAGTTTAGCCAAGCGAGGAGATCAAGGATGTATGCTTCCGTCTTTTGCTTGTCAGCATGGTGGAGCGTCTCGATTTGCATTACATCAATAGGCCCGGCAGCCCTGTTATTCGTCTCAGACCTGCATGTGAGAGCATTGCTTTTTAGTTTGGTGCACATGGTACGAATGTTCTAGATGAGATGGGAAGCAAAACGAGTGCTCCTGAACGAGCTTAAACATTTTGATACTCACCCTGTGTTTCCCCACTCTCCAACCCAGCCGAAGCCATGATGAGCCCTGTGTAAATACTCGACATCAGACACTTCGGTAGGGTACTAGAAAAATGGTAAAGCTCTTCACTAGAAGGATCTTAAAACTTACTTAGCCGTATTTGTGGCAACGGGCACAAGCCAATGTAGCGTCTTCTCCATCTCATCTTTCACTTCTACCGCAGTTAACTGCAGATGAAAAACTAGAAGAATTAATATAGAGTGAAACAATTCTTGTGTAGAGATGTATTAGGCATCAGAAGCATACACTAGTGAAGATGCACTCTGATTAACATTGATACCATGCTTACAAATGGCAATCAGCGTATAGAATGCCAGTTTGTAGCTATTACATGCACAATCAATTAATAGTGAGAACAAACAGAAGAATACCTCCTTCTCAACATGGAAAGACTGCAGCTTGGATCGTAAAGAATCTTTTATGTTTGGTGGCAGGCCCTGATACAAAGTATCTCTGGAGCTTTGAGGAATGGAACTCGAGCGTGCTACCTGTTTACATGACAATTATGGTTAGAAATAAAAATGAAGTGGAAAATACTAGTCAGTTCTGCAGCATAAGGTTTTTGACTTTTAACTCGTATTAATAGTCACTCATTTGACTCATGAGCTAGTAGGCAAAAGACCAAAACAAGCAACACGCAGTAAACCTATTATATATCAAGACATGAATGTAATATTATTCCCACGGAACACAACGATTAGGAGGAAAAGAGCAAGAAAAAAAACTATCTCAGCAGGATTCTCTTAATCACCAATGGCAAGTGCAAAGATTACTCACAATTGAGTCAATCTGCAGAATGATGTTAGCATAATGTAATGCAAGCCCAGCAGGTCCCAACCTTTGTCGATTGTTGTTGATTTCTTTATCTGGTGCCTCACTTTCTGTTGGTCATGAAGAAAGAAACACAACCATGATAAGTCCATAAGGACGTTGGTTATAGCTAAGAATCGCTAAGTTGAAACAGAATAAAATTTCTAGAGCAAATTCTCTTATGGATGAGAAAGCTGTGCATAAAATTTACACTGATAGAATGTTTTTTTGCTCCATTTTCCTAATGTATTCAAGGACACAGATAAAGACAACATGATTCAAGGATATTAAAGTGAGAGAAATGATCATATAAGAGGACCAAGCGATCGGTACAACAATCAGGATTCTCTTACATAAAAATTGGAGCATTTTGAATATGATATATCGCACCTGCCTTTACTAAGGTTCTTCAAGACCAAAATGTAAGAAATCGTGAGCCACTTCTAATTTATTATTAGGAGGAAATTAACAAAAGGCCAGTGGCATGTTCTACTGAACAAGGCACTAATGAGACCCCAAGTGTTACTGTAGTCTGTACGATACCACGATACGATGATAGGGGTATATAGAAAACCTAATTGGTTTTTGCCCTTATTGCAATCTCTAGTCCAACCTATGGTGGCAAATATATATTTAATCTCGTCTAAAAGAGCTCTCGCATCAGGACTCATTAGAGAGGGCACTAAATCAAATAGAACAAAGGATAACTTTATTGCTCAGAGTATTTACTGCTCTTAGTCTCTTTACATAGACGCAAGGAATCTATAAGGACGCTTCAGTTAAGTAGTGCTTCCCTAACTAATTGCCTATTAGTTTGTTAGTAAATCAAGCTAGACTTTCCATGTTTCTTTAAAGAATAAAAGGTAGAATCTCCAAGACAAGTTCTAGGAGTCAAATAAAATTAATCAGTCAATTCAAGCTCAATTGCCCCTGATAATCCAGCTCTAACAGCTACTATGAGAACGAAAAATGTCCTAGCAATCTATGTCATTTGCATTAGTAGAGAAAATGTTTTCAGCCCCTTTCTAACTTGAACTTCGAGGCTGAACTCATACCTGGATTGCCGAACGTATGGTTTATTTCCTGATTAAGAAATAGCACGATGTCAACAAGCTTCTCCATAACCTGTTGTCCAACATTAGACAGGTTTTTAGTTAAAGATCTAATCAATTTACCAAGGGAAAAGAAACACTATGACTGGACAACACGCCATGGAAACATGTAAGTTACAACTGCCATAGGTACACAAAATTATTTGCTTGTTTAATCAAACAAGCAAAAGTATCTTCTAAACAAGAATAAGGTTTATAGTTTCATTTATCAACATGATTAGTGGTATCTTCTGGTAGAGGACGTAGTGATAGGACGTTTCATGTTGTCCCTGTAATTTTTAGTTGTTAATTAATTATTAGTTGATTATTGTGTCAAGGAGTCTTGTTATTAGTAATTGTTTAGATATGGGTTTTATCTTTTAAAGTAGAGTCAAGATAGAGTTTATATCAATTAGGAATCTGTCGGCACATTGTTATAAATAGGGCTTATCTTCCCACATTTTAGGGGTCAAGAAATATAGTTTTGAGTTCAGCAAATTGTTGCAGCCCTTTTCGGAAGTGTGTGCCCTTTTCGGAGGTGTGGCTTCTTAGTCTTAAGAATAGTTATCTTTTATTTTCTATTCGTTTGTTATCTTCCTTCTTCCTGCTCGTTTCTTGTCAGTTGTCCAGCAACAACCTTATTTTCCTTTCGCCCCCGCCTTTACTCCTTTCACATTCACTCCCTAGTTAGGGTTTCTTAATCACAATCAAATTTTAATTAGGATGTATGCACCGTAGTGTGCCTCTAATATTATTATGACAACAAAGCTAATCTCAAATGAAGATCCATTCTACCATCAAAAGGTTATCTGCAAAACCAGTGGCAAGTGTATTTTTAGCATTGCTAAATACTGTACAGTGTAAACTTAATTTAATATATGTGTGAAGCATTAGATTGCAACAACTAGTAATAAGAATTGTTCAATACAAGATACAATGTTAGAAGATATTACTTAATTGAATGCAAAACGATATAGCATTTAGCTAAGTACTTACCATATAAGTAATAAGAGTATATGAATGCAGTAGTTATTTCTATATTTAATTATCAGAACTCAAAGATGCATTTTAGACTGTTTCAAATGATAAAGCCTAGATCAAGTTTAGCATTTCAAGATCAGTCAAGTTCAGCATTATCTATTAGCAACTTCTTTTCTGTATATCTTTTACTAAAATGATTTATTGAGAAGGCTAGCTTCTTTACCTCTCTTATTATTAATAACATATTCCAGACTGGAACTAATTGCTCTTATTCCTAAGGAAATATCAATGTAACTCTAATATGGACAAGGGTGAATATGTTTCCACTGAGCATGCGATAATCGGTGTATGAATTGACCATATATTCTAGAAAATGAGAAAAGAGAAAACTACCTCTTCCATAGTTCTGGACCACAATGACTTTTTCTTTAGAGTTTTCACCAGTTTCTTTTGGTTTTTCACTTCTGTAGCCAAAACATTGAGGCTGTTGTCCCTGTCTCCTAAAGAAACAGAGCAGAAAAGCATATTCAACTTTCAATTAAAATATACATATCTCATGTTGTTACACTGAGTCATTATATGTTCAGAAACAGAAAGAGATCAACATGACTGATTTTTCACAGCTTCGATCTGCAGCATTATGGATGCTTTACTCAAAGGTAAACCAGGAAATCAAGTACATCGAAGAAGCATTATCAACACTAGTATTAACTCTATAATCATCGTATATTATTAAATACATGTTAATTGCCAGATATATCAAATTTCATATAACAGTGATGAGGAAAGTTACCCAAGGGGGCGGGGGGGAAGAAAGAGGGTATTGGAAGCAACAGAATAGAATACTCACACAGAGTGAGACTCAACTTAGTTGTCATGATGACTATGTAAGTTCATTTTGTTTCAAAAGTAACAAGTTGTGTATAATTGCATGGCTCTGAGAAGGTATAGGAAGCATACTACTGCTGGTGTATGGTATAAATAAGGCAACTAAGACTATAGGCAGAACTCTGAATGAAATCGAAGTAGTGAGAAATTTAGATGTTTCTCAATCCACCTGACTTTTGCTAGGGACATGCTTATTTTGGATTACATATAACAAAATAATCCTTCTTGAAATATGAAATGTAGTTCCATTGTATCTCAAGAAGGCATGAGCTTGGCATAGTTATCTCCCAATCAATGATGTGCCCCCTGATCAGGTCAATGGCACAGCTTCCTTGATTATGGTACAATCCAGATTATGGGATGGGTACATAATAGTAAGCAAATCAGAGGGCTTAGTCGATTTATAATTATGGGTTGCATTCTGGTTGAAAGGTGGATTTATGTAAAATAAAATTGCTTTAAAAATAAATCTTAATTCATAAAAAAATATGCTCCTCATTATCATAATGCTCAAGTGCATGCCTTTAAAGAAAATAAAGCGAAGGCAAAAATGATAGATATTTTTATTTAAAAGTTGGCATAGATTCTTCCCTTAGACATTGGAAATTAGAATTTTAGCCAAAGATAAATGGA
The DNA here is from genome assembly GCA_034509125.1 of Monilaria moniliformis. NCBI lineage: Eukaryota > Viridiplantae > Streptophyta > Magnoliopsida > Caryophyllales > Aizoaceae > Monilaria > Monilaria moniliformis. The sequence goes on from JAYDZE010144349.1 coordinate 25,075, forward strand.
TTGTACCCAATCAGCTTGTTTTTCCTCTTATATCTTTATCAATACTAATCTCACTGGTTGAACTTTCAATTCTTTGAACAAGTCTCTAGCCTTAGCTACCCTTACTGTTTATTCATGAGTGTTTGTGAAATTGTTTTAGTTGATTTATAGTGTGTCACAATTGCTTAGAAACATAAAGGATGGTTGATTCACTCCTATAATCAATCCAAATTATGTGGTCCATCAATTGAGTTGGAGCATTCGATTAGGTGACTTGGAGCAATGGGCTCTGATTAGTGTAAACTAGTTGGAATAACCGTAAAGCTTTCTAGTAGACCATAAGCAATATTTAAAATCCATAAATACAAGAGGTCTCATGGAATAAGAACATGCAATTAATCATGGCATACCTCGTTGTGCAGCATTGAATCTAAACTCCTCCAAACGCTTGCGCTGATGTTCTTGTTCAATTTTGTCAAGTGTGTGCAGCTCCTGATATAGCTCCTGCAGAAACAACATGTTGAACTTCTTCTGGAATATAGTTGGCAGCTTTCAGAGGGACAATATACCTCGATGCACATATTGATAAATTGAAGAAGTGATGCTAGGAGAAGTGGTTTAGCTATACCAGCTCTTCTAATGAAAAGTGCTAGGAATTCATGTAAGCTTTTACACTACAAAATACAATTGCACACAGAAAATTCATGTTTTCTGAGAGGTAGTCTCTGATTGGACTGTCCTATGTCGTAGTGCTTCATCAGCAGATGTTACTATGCAGTATAGCTATATGAGAAAACGAAAGCTATAAGTTTAACTGTTTAAGGCCAAGAAGCAAAATGATAAAGCATCATCACACATATGCAGATTATGCACAAAAATCAAAGCTTAGTTTATGGTACATAAGAGATAAGATAATATAAACGTGGTCAGTAATTTACCATAACTTTTATGAGAACAATTCTCTCCTAAAGGAGGAAACAAGATACGGCTATATGTTTCATGTGTTGATCCTTTGTTAACTTGTAGGTCAAGACCAACTATAACGAAACTCAAGAGAACCTCTCCACTTGCTTGCTTAGCATGACAAATTTTGTTAGTGTTCTAGTTTAAAATAGTCTTCTGAGAAGTAATTTAGAACTAACACCGAAGCTGATATTCAAATAATAAAAATGATAATCATTGAAGACCCTAAGGTATAATCTCCTATATGTTTCATCCAATTTTCAGCTTATACCATGTTTCTTAAAATTAAAGTTATAATGATGCCTAACAAAACCAAAACAGACTGTATTCATGAAAAGAGGCATGCGATGAAGATGAGAGCCAAAACTATAAAAAATAATGATGATGATGATGATGATGATGATGATGATGATGATGATGATGATGATGATGAGGATGATGATGAAGACTTAATACGGACAGCAGTAAGTTGGACTAGAGTCATCAGTTGCATCATCACTGATTCGGCTGTTTCCTGCAACTGCTTCTGAGGGGTACGATCTCTGCTACGTCTACAAAAGTGAGCAGCAGCCATCCAGTGAAAGATCAGAACTAGTTCAAACATAAAAGAATAATACATTTAGAAAGCTTCAGAAAGTTACTTCTCAAAGAACCGGTCCAAGTTGTGCCACTGAGGATCTTTACATCGATTCCCAAAGCGGATTACTTCTCCAGCAAAAACCTTCAGCTCCTCTCTGTTTCAGTTTACATAGAAATCGTGTTACTCACTCATGTTAACGAAAATCGAGAAATTAGAAGTACATTAATGGGGACTCCAGGGCCTCGTCTTGTGTAAGTCGATCCAATCTCTCCATTACCAACCTTTTATCTGATGCAACAATCTTTAAGAGTTCATCCATGTCATTTGATATTAATTCTTGAACACCTTTTTCAGGAAGCACTATTTCTTCCAGCTGTCGTATGCTTCGTTTTGAAAGTGATTGCATAAGGCTTGAACCTTTGACTATTGTATTGGCTACCTCAAATGATAGAATAGAAAGTTCATTACTTTTATTAGTTGCTCCCGACACAAATCCTCCTTTTATGTTCAAATTGGACACACTACTCCCAAGTGAGTCCAAAACTTCTACTGCCCTTCCAAGTCCAGCACTGCCTGCTCGGCCTAAAAGGGAGCTCACTTCTGAAACCTACAAATGTTTTGACCATAAGCTTCTAGAGGTGAAGATTGATTATCAGAAGGCCAATACGTACAAAACTTCATAGAATTCTAGAAAGAAGTACACCAAGAAAAACTCACAACAGAGTCACTCAAAATACTCACAAAAGTTGAAGATTAACTTCATAGAGCAAAAATTTGAGTAGTATCTTTCTGTTTGATTGGATCGTTACAAATGATGTGAAATTAATAAGATGCAGAAATGGATTAGTATACTGGTAGCAATATTGTGGAGTTCACATATCAAGTAACTGTAAGAACTATCATGATTTATTCAGGATCCTATCATTTATAAATATATCAACAGACATTGTTACCCAAGAAAGTCATAACTTGAGATCTCTTGAAGAATAGCAACAAAATGTTAAAAGTCACAAAAGACACCATATAAAATGTTAAGAGATCTCTTGAAGAATAGCAATAAAATGTTAAAAGTCACAAAAGACACCAGATAAACCAATAGGCAAAACTGTTTCTTAATCTTTTAAACCTTTTAAGATCTTAGTGCAAGCTGAATAAGATGCCAGTTTTAAGTGGTGCATTCAGCTGGGGTGAATTTTTATCTTATACAAATGTGTAAAATAAAGGAGCCAATGACACCAAGCTGCCATTTATCTAGTTCTTCCAAAAGCATATACACCGAATAACTTATAGTAAAAGACAGAGAAGCATTGAGAACCCTGTCAATGACAGTACAAGATGATAACTTAAGTATATAGTACACAGTACTTAGGAGAGATCAGATAACTGCAAGTTACAAGGCCAGCGACAATCTATAAGGATTGCTTCAAATTTTTTAATTGATAATAGATTTTAGGAAAAATGAAAAAGACATCAACTTCTTTTAAGCTATGTTAAATCTTGGACAGATTAAAAATACATCAGGACATTAAATACTACTCTCTCCGTCCACGAAGAGTATATATCAATTACCTTATTTGGCATCCATAAAAAGTATATCACTTTCCTTTTTAGGACATGCCGTACACTTTACTTTATATTCAAACATCTCTTATTTACCAAAAAACAACACTCTACTTTACATAGTGGGTCCCTTAGTAATACCCATTGTCCACTAAAAACACATCCACTAACATCCACCAACTATTTGCTTAAAATGTGTGCCGGTCAAACGTTATATACTCTTAGCGGATGGAGGGAGTACAATTCAACCTAAAATTGCATTTTATTATTAAATTTAGTGATATCAACTGTTGCTGAAGAGTGAACACCTTCATATGTGCATATGAATTTTAATGGGTAACATTGATTTCATATAATGTAAGTCAATAAAGAAGCCACACTTAGCTAACCAAACAGGAAGGGGGAAAAAACATGATTGTTGAACTTCACATACTACAGACAGAAATGAAAGAAAGAAAGAAAATGAAATGTTTAAAAAAGAATTCCTCAAATTCTTCTATGACATAATGGTTATACTTTCTTCCTACATTTTTTTTTTCAGGAAACTGACAATCAACAAAGTTTTCAGCTTTTGTTCAATGAAAGACCCCTGCCCATTCAAGAGATGTTAATCTCCTCCAAGCTATCCAAAATCTGAAAATCTCTTCCCATAATCCAATTCTCTCATACTAACTTGTCATTGCCAAAGAATTCTACTAAAGGATTTGATAAGAGTAAAGGCGGCTGCGGCTGGAAAATAAGTTAAATAACAGAAGAACAGGAAAGGAGAGAAAGGGCAGAACGATAGAAACAAAAGAACAAATAAAAGAAAAGATAACTCTCCTCCGAAGAGGCCACTCCTTCGAAAAGGCCACAAAAATAAGCTGAACTCTCAATATATTTCTTCACTAATAAAACATAGAATACATAGCCCTATTTGTAATCTACTGAAGACTACTGAAATAAAACTCTATCTAGACTCTAACTTTAAAAGATAAAACCTATCTCTAAACAATTACTAATAACAAGACTCCTTATGACAGTAAACAATTAAATAAATAATAACAACTAAAAGATAATGCAGATTAATATGGAGGGAACGTCCTCTATCAGGATCATAAGTGAATTTAGTTGATCTAAATCATCATCTCTTGCAGACCTTCCCTCTATATCTTCTCTTAAGTTCGAATAGATAAGCTTAGACACTGGATGGAAACTTATGAGTGTAATAAAGTTAGAGCAGATGTTGTTGTAGCAACTGTATGAATTAATTGAGGATTTGCATCAAAACAACAGAAACAACACTATGTAGAAACAGATTAAACAGCAGTTAAAAGAAAATGCACCAGAGAATCTAAAAATAATTCTCTACTCATCATACACTAAACACACTATACCAAATCTTTTTCTCATTACTATCCAGAGCAACATTTTTCACTATTGGTAACCAATTCCAAGGTGACCCCAGAAAGCATCAACCACCTACAACAACTATGATCATCAGCAGTAGTGGCATACTTTAGCTATAGCTACTCCCAAAACATAACTGGGATCATACACAAAGCCCAAGATTATACAGGAAGTTCAAAATTAATCAAGCCATCAAAGTATATAGTAGATTAGCCTATGCTATGTTTATCTATCCATCATGCCACTCAAAGTAAACGGCCCCTTAACAACTAAGTTCATAAAATACACAATCATCAGACGAAAAACCAGTCTTCCGTCCACATTACACGAAAGAACAAAAAGCAATCAAGCAATTCAAACATTGACCAATTCCAAACGCGGCGAAATCACACAATTTAACAATTGAAAAAAGAGCCTACCTTAGCAGACCTCAATGATCTCGATTTCAAATAGGATGAGCTCTTCTGGTAACGCGGTATCCCATCATAGAACTCATCATCACTGGCAGCCGAGAAGCGAGCCGAGCCCCTCGGCGACTCTTTAGAAGCCGACAACCTCGGCGATTCCTTAGCAGACGACAGCCTCGGCGGCTCTTTAGCAGCCTCCACGGGCTCTTGCGCGGCCGGCTGAGCTGCCGCAATCTTAGTAGTGGTTTCTCTATGCACCTCACGCTGGCGCTGCCGCCGCTGCTGTTGATACTGTTTCTCTAGGCCTGTGCTTCTGCCTGAGTAAGGGTTTGACGCCGATTTCGGCTTCGTCTTCGAACACAACGCCCCCATTTTGTGTTTTCTGCGTTATTCACCTAAAACTAAGAATCTTAACATCCGATGATCGTAAAAAACGCAATGAATTCTTCATAATTCTGAAGAGAAAACTCACCAGTGGAAAGTCAAACTGTATGAACAGTGATTCTCGTTAATTGAGGGGATGACAGAGATGGTGGTTGCAGCTCCACCTTCCAAGTCTAAGTCCCGCCAAGAAAACAAATGATTGTTTATGTATCACGGAAGAATTAATTAAAAAAGAAGTATTAGAACATGAGTCGTTTAGGATCTTGCAGGTAGCTGTACTGAATTAATTAGAGAGGAAGAAGATGATGGTGAATATAATAATGGAGTCAGTGGAAATGGAGGAAGGTGGCTGTTGAGATGGCAATGGCTACCGACTGCCTTTGACTTGGAATCAGTCAATGTCTCTAGTCAAATTTGGAAGGTGATTCACTCTTTCTTTTGTGTTTTTCTCTTCACTTTTATACTATCTTTGCCCCGGAAAAAGATATCATACTTGATGGATGATATAAATTTTAGGATCTATATTCCGAGTGTTTAAATAGAGAAAAAATAAATTTTTAAATATATTAATGACGATAGAGAAATTAATGATATGAGAGAAAAAATTGTTGAATAGATCAATGATAAGATAAAACAAGTTGCTTAGGAATTAGGATCTAACTTTTTTCCAAATACGAAAATATGACATCTTTAATACGACAAACGAAAACGTAAAATGAGACATCTTTTATGGAATTAAGAAAGTAAGATTTAGAAGGAAAACATGTCTAGGCTTATAACTGATAACATGATTGTCCATGACATAGAAAAATTAAGATGTTTCACACCATCAGAACGACGTCATTTTAAGTGATTTAAAAAAATAAAAAATTAAGCAATGTATGAGGCTTAAATAATATTTCATCCATCCACAAGAGTGTGATGCCAAAGAGAAGGTATGAATTTTAAAAAATATATTGAAAAAATGTATTTTAAGTGGAGATGAGTTCCGTAAAAAAATATGCAATAATAAATATTGGTTTTTGTGCTCAACAAAAGTAAAATAAGTTGTGAGTTTTTTATAAATATTTAGTGAAAATAAAGGCAAAAATATAAGTAATTGTGTCTTAAAATGGAAACATCACATTTGAAAATGACGATAAAATCACACACTTTTCGTGAATGAAATGAGTACTACACTAATTGAAGCTCAAACTAAATTAAAATAATGTTTAGTTAGTACCAACCTAATAAATTAAATTTAAGTACCCTTATAAATTCAAACTTGTTAGGACAAACATAGCTTGGGATTTTTTATTTTGGAGAAAATCCTTGACCTTCTGGAAGGAGCATTCATAACCCTTGGATTAGGGTAAATTATGATTTTGAAATTATATATATATATATAAAATAACTTTTGCAACATTTTTAACACGTGGTATAATTTAGGAAATCGCACTTGAGATAAATTATCCTAAAAATGGCGGCTGCGGTCCCGCTGTCCACGTGTTAGGCAATTTACAGTTGCCGGCTAGGTTGATCACTACAATATGATTTGGATCCTAATCCAAAAATGGGTATTACTATGATATCATATCTGATTTTTTAAAAAGTTAATAGAAACTACTTTTTTAAAAAAGTTAATAGAAATCCGCAGTTGCTATTTTTAACGCGCGTTAGGTAGACTCGTGTTTATATGCAATAATATGCAAATTAAATAAGACGAATAAACTAAACTTAAAAGTATGTGTAACAAATTAAGACCTATAAAGATGTTGGTGAAATTTAAATATGAAATTATTGACCTTTAAAATACTCATTTTACTATTAGATCGTTCCAAGATACACGTATAAATAGTTCTAGAGAGAGGAGAATAAGTTTAAGGGATTGGTCATGTGGAAGACGCCCATGCCAATTTGATAATATTGACAATAATGCAAAACATGAATGATGATTAGGGATGTTGATTCAATTCGAAATCAATGGATTGGTTCGAATAGTTATAGCCGAAAATTTCTAGCCTAATAAAATTTGGTTCGATTTGACTTAACGAAAAATAGTCCTAGCTAGAAAATCAATTGGGTTAGCCTAACTAACCAAAATAAATTATAGTTACTTTGTCAAATTTCATTATCTTGCTTCTGAAATTATATAAAAATATATATATAGTTTAGATGCTTGTCAAATACAATACTCATTTTTGCATCCAATACAAGCTTACGTGTAGTGTTAAGAAACCACAATCTATTTTCTGTAAAAATAATTTGGATATCAAGAAAAATTATACACCTTGATTTTATTTTATTTTAACTTTAAGGGCTGATTTGTTTAGTAGGAAAGTAATATTATTGAGAAATATAATTTTTTGGAATATTATTTTTGATCGACTGCTTATTATGTGTTTGAAAATCTTAAAAAAATTGTTTGGATTCTTAACTTATATTGATTATTAAATTCAATTAACCAATAAATGCAATAATTAAATTAAAATATATATGTAAAAATTTCTAATAATCAGAGTGAGGTTTCTTTAAATAAATTATTAATTGGAAAAATAATAATAATAATAGTGGGAGAAATTGGCCCAATTAACATCCCCAATTAAGATATTGTATTTTATTTATAAATATTAATAGAGACAATATATTCCAACTGGCACGGGTAGCATCGAATATATCCTCGAGCTGTCAAATGAGAGACTTGTCTTTCAGGACATCGTGTCTTCCAAATTCCAACAAAGAAGCCCTGTAATAAGGCAGTAGGATGATAATTGACAAAGGAGGCCATATATAAACCTATGAAATTTGAAATATTTAGATATATGTCTGAAAGAAGTCGTCCAGATTCATATCCACGCCAAAGTAACTCCAGATAATGGACATTCTATCTGCAAAATAGATTTAGTATCACACAAAATGACCAGCAGCAAGATGCACCCTCTTACAGTTCCGAATGCAGTCTCGATGCCGATGAATCACTGCTAAAGATCTTCAAGTTTGGCAAAGTGCTGTCGGATTTCTCAACTATTCTTGAAAGGATGAGGCGCGCTATGTTCTCAGCTGCAACAGCGCTTGTTTCCATGGTGCTAGCTGCATTCTCGAATGCATTGACATAGTATAGATGTTTGCCATCTAAAATGAAGGGGGCGTAGGTCTCTGGTGCATGGTAATGAGGATAAGCAGCCCAGTCGATTCTGACCGTCTCCACTCTCACACTGTAATTCAAAGCGCAACACCAACAGTTAGGAAACAAGAAAACCATCAAGAGTAAAACCACGCAAACTAAGTGTAATGTTTGATGACAGAGAAACCTAAGTTTTTTCATGATCATCTTATGCTATTGTTACTTTCTTAGAGAAGTAGATAACTTCCCGCATGCTCCACGCTAGAGAAAATTCGCCAATTGACATTCTCTGTTCTATTTGACATACACAGGTGCTGAAATAGTAAAAAATGTGATCAAACTTAGTGGGGTGAAGTGACTCTGGGACTTAGTCACAAGAGAAATTAATAAATGGCTCCTCTTGACTGGTTTCACGAATGATCCTACCACAACGAACCCACTATATATTAACAAAGCTATTATGTCTCGAGCACGAAAAAATGGAAAGAGAAAAAGTGAAGGCCCAACCAAGTGAAAGTAAGTTTAAGATTCTACCATCTGGAGACAAAAGAAAATGTTTATATGATCATTTCATTCAGGATCTATACCTTGTTCTATTTCAACAATCAAGTTAACCATATGCATCATCTAAGTGATCACAACTTAATGCTGCTTTGAGATGTTAGAGATCAGACACTTAATTGGAATCTACCCTCTACTTCACCACTATGACCTTGCTTTCAGATGTTTGGCATATGGATTCGTACATTACCGTGGAACAATCAGTCAAGTTATAATTGAAACATTCTAGTTCCGACACCAAAATACATATTTTGTCAATTCCATCTTGCTGTTGTACCCTCCAAATCTATATGACTCCCACTTACTCATGTATTATCAATTGTACCAATTTACATCATACAAACTAAAATTCTCCTAAAAACGTTAAGAAGAAAACAACCCTTCCCATCAATTCTAGACTTCTAGAGTTCAATATATTTTGTACCACTAAACTAATCATGTTTGATGTTTCATAGTAGTAGACTTCGATAACTGGCAATATTCTTTTTTCTTTAACAAAATAAAATAATTTAAAACTATTTAATAATTTTTTTAAAACTTTGAAATTGAAAGCCATTCTTCTTTAGAAACATGGAGTAACATCTATAAGTCAACAGTAAAGCTATTTTCTTTACTTTAATAGTTCCCATTAGTTATATACTTTGATTCAAAAAGAAAAAAAATTATTAATGACATTCTGCATGATTAATAAAGTTCTATATGACAATCAATTACATGTTTTTATGACAAGACAGACACTTAAAGTTACAACAAATTAGCTAATAAAAATATTCTACTATATATAATACAAATGTATTATTAGAAGAATTGAAATTAAAATTTATAAGGCTTCAGAAGAATTAATTGAACAGATTGTTGAAATAAATCCAATCTATTAAATTGTATAACATGACCAAAGTCAAATAATTACCTAAAAAAAAGAGAGGCAATTCAATTATTTAAAACAGACAATTTTGGAAGCTCCTCGGCAAGGCTGACGTGGATTTTAAAGAAGACAGAAAGTGGCAGTTTGTGATGGCTCACCACATTCTAGTATTGCATAGTAACAGAATAAATTGGACGCTTTTTGATTTATATGCAATTTGAAGTTACCTGAACATCTTATCCAGTAAGGCATCTGCCATTGCTTTGCGGGAGAATATCTTGTAGGTACTATCTTTCTCATGTTGCTTAAGAACGCTGATGCATGTAAATGGTAGATCAGCAGACTCGATGGTACCAACCAGTTCTGGGATATCGGATACCAGGTCCAGACCAAAATATGCCTGTCAGAGCAAATCCTCAATCTAGAAATATGGTTGACATCATTCACACAAATTTAGGACTTGACAATGCCATATAAGATATACTCACAGGATTTAACAGGCCCCTAACAAAAGTTGCATGGGTGTGCTGTAATTTTCTTGGAGGTATTGATACTGTTGGATTAAAAAGAATATTCACTTCATCCAAAGGCGTAGCTACCACTGCGACTTGACAGTTGTAACTCTTTCCTTTTGTGGAGTTCAGCTCATAAGCATCTCCAAGGTAATAGACAGATTCTATTTCTTCATTAAGGTGCAACTCAACATCCGAATGGTTGATTAATCCAGCAGCCATCTGCCAGTTCCCTCCTTCAACTGACCATAAATCTTCTCCAGATCCAGCCAATGAAACTCCACCAGCAAGCCCACTTATGTTCACACTTTGCCCGTAATTTATTCTGGTAATCACCTGCAAAACGAAGAGAGAACTTTGCATTTAGTTGAAAACGTAAAATACTTTTGGATCTCTCTCTCTCTCTCTCTCTGTGTGTGTGTGTGTGTGTGTACAAATTATAAGGCTCCTGCGACTTCATGTATCTAAGGTAATACAGCAATTCTTATATAATTCTTCCAGCAACACTGATATTATTAACCAATAAAAAGGAATAGTTCTAGCATTTCATTTTCTATCAACAACATTGGTAAATCCTTTTTAATTTATCATGTAACTATAGTTGATTTCACATTCAATTTAAGTAATTTTAGAATAACTCCTTCTTTCAGCAGCAACCATAGCAATTATTGTCACTAATATTATATAAGCAAAGCATGGCACAAGCATCATACTTTCTATCGTACTAATATAATCTAATTAATGAATAATTGGCAATTAAACAAAATCCACATTGATACTACAAGAACCAACAAAAAAATAGTTAAAAGTTATGAACATAATAACAATATCTGCCGAGACAGGTCTCAATTTACTCTTTAGCTAGTTAAAACCAGGTCTTCAACTTCAACGTAGTAATATTGAAGAATATTACTATTTGAAGTCCTGAATGAACAACTATTACAGCTCTACTGATATCAGCTTATACATCTCTAGATTAATCATGAAGTGTTCCTTGTTCTAAGATAAAAGACTCCTATTAGTGGCACCATTGCGCAAGAGGTGCATGAATTCAGGAAAATACTGATACCGATCAAATTCCTGCCCTTTTCCTGCAGAACTTTTTATAGTTATCTCTTAGTATGTTTAGTTTATCTTTTCCTTGTTTTCGTATTTATCTTTTGTTTAGTAGATAGGTTTAGATTTGATCTCCATTGTTGAGCAGGATTAGGAGTCTTGTGTAATTCTCTATAAATACTTCTCTTACAATTGACGAACAGTTAATGTCGTGAGGTTAGGACTTTGTTCCTTTCTTTGTTAGGGTTCTTTCCTTTCTTTTTATCTATCCACAGTTTGTTATCTTCGTTCATATTCATCAATCCTCTTATATTTCTCTCGAGCACTTCATCAAATATCTTGTGTATTCAGCATAGTTATCATGGCAGCTGTGCATTATGTTCGTATGCCGATATCTTATCGAGTGCATTCGAACAACCACCTTTCACCCCGTATCAAATGGTGCGGTGAACAAACCTTGCGCGAGGGCGAACACACGGATCGGAGAAGGCGGTTGAGGATCCGTACGCCGATGTGCGGGCAGCCCTCCGGTCGGCGCTGGCTATTTGCGAACGCATGGTGCTGCGCCTTGACGCATGGGCCAGCCATCCGCTCCACCTCTGCTTGCGACACCAGCCCCATCCCTGCCCTTGCCTGTCGAGATTTCAACTGCCACGGCAGCGAGCGAATCTGTTGTTGCGGCTCACACATATGAGAAAAATGTTGCGATAACGAATGTCGCAAAAGATATTCCCGATTGTGGCAAGGAAGATAGCTTCTTAATTGCAGAAGTTTTGATCAAGGACTTCACTGCACTTCACCCTTGACCCTTTTCAGCCACCATCATGGATTCCACCTTCCGACGTGGTGACAGCAACCTTGGGTTCATTCGCTTCTATTTCCTGCGTTTCGTTGCAACCACAGGGCTGTCCACTCCGGTGCACATGTGTTCGGTCATGGCACTTCCACAGCAAATAATTATTCGAGTAGCCTCAACTCAACACGCCATGGCCTCTGCTGTTCGCGTCAACAGGCAGTTTGCCGATTGTGGGTTTCCTGATTCATATAGCTGGAATATGAAGCATGAGTATGAGCCCCGACCGGTTAGAGCGCCACGTTTCACAGACAGTTCCGACGCCAGCCTTGAGGACAAGGCTTCCGTCACGAAAGGAGTTGATACCGATCAAAGTCTTGCCCTTTTCCTGCATAACTTTCTATAGTTATCTCTTAGTATGTTTAGTTTATCTTTTCCTTGTTTTCATATTTATCATTTGTTTAGTACATAGATTTAGATTTGATTTCCATTGTTGAGTAGAATTAGGAGTCTTGTGTAGTTCTCTATAAATACTTCTCACACAATTGAAGAGAGGTATCGAAGAGATCAATTAGTTTGTGTCCGGCAAGTGCCGTAAGGTTAGGAACTTGTTCCTTTCTAGGTTAGGGTTCATCCCTTTCTTTTAATCTATCCACAGTTTGTTGTCTTCGTTCATATTCATCAATCCTCTAATATTTCTCTTGAGCATTTCATCAAATATCTTGTGTATTCACCATAGTTATCATGGCAGCTATGCGTTATGTTTCGTATGCCAATATCTTAGCAGATGCATTCGGAACAACCGCCTTTCACTCCGTATCAAATACTTCAAGGATGCAAAGTAGTAAGATTATTTCTGGCAACTAAGAATTACAGCACTGCAGCACAAAACTCAATCTACCTTTTCCAAGTACCAATATCACTCCACATTTATTTGCAAGTCTTTTACACTTTCTTCAAAGAGGAAAAAAGAAATGAAAGAAGAATCTGAAAACCAGTTATTGCTATGCAGAAAGAACTTAGCAACAGCAGATTGGAGGAAAAGTTCAAAAATCTGACTCTACTAAGTGAAATATGATCATGGCCTTATCACAGCAAGTTTCCTTTAATAAAAACCTGGAAATAATTCTTCCCAGTTGCAATGTATAATATCATTTGAATAATATATTTTCTATTCATTCCTGGAAATTTAGCTTAGAGATAATATTCTTTTCTGAAGGTGTTTCCATGGAATTTAGAAATCCTATGCAAATCCTATCAGAAACTGCTATTATATAATTAAAGAAATGAAAGCTTACATTGTACCATATACTAACTTATAAGCAAATGTACACGAACTCAAGGACCAACTTTTCTTAATGAAAGATTGAGGAAATCCTCATAGCAGAGTAAATGAATAAAATTACTGGAATACTGTTTAGACCAAAAAAGTTCTCAAACTAGGACATGAAAAGTATTCTCCAGTTCCTGAAAGTTACGCAAGTTAAAAGCTACCCTAGGAGAAGAATGAACTGTTGATTACCACTTTAAAGCGACAGTCTCAAACCTGCAATGCTTCAGGCAGCTAATATGTGCTGTAAATTTTGGTAAGTGGCAACATTTCTATGCAGAGAAGTGATCATTTTCTGGCAGCATATGATTATATCAGATGTGCTAGATAACATAAACTAGAAGCTCAGGTAGAGCAACCAAATTATATGTTAGCAATATATTCATAATGAAACAAAGGCCTATCTGCACAAGGGCAGGAGCAAACCACAAGCATTTCTAAGTCTGAGCAAATTAATTGTTCATCATTGTCTACAACTGACAGAAAGAAAACTATTTTCAGCAAAAAGAAGAAAGCCTTATTTTCAGCTTAAAGAAGAAAGCCTTACAGTCACAAGCTCTTGAATGAGTATAGGAGATAATCCAACTTCCACCAATTTCTCTCCTAAAGTGATTGTTGTCAGATTGAATAGTCCAGCCCATTTAAGCATCGCTTCGACGCTCTCAAACACTGGTCGAGATTCAAAACCATCATAATACCTCAAAAAATTATTGACTGTCACCTACAAACCGTAACACCATACATCTTTATATCAAACTAAAACACAAAATAGCGATCCAGCAGTACAAAAGCAGCATATTCTTGTATCTCAATAGCAAACAACATGCTGGAACATCATCATGCTGGTGAGATATTATCCTATAAGGGGGCATTTACTTTTGAGGATTAACCTAGATAGGTAAAATAGCCCATTGTTTACTAAGATAGATTGGAACTTTGTGATATCTGCCCTTTCTATCATTTGAGCTAATTTTTCTTGATTCATGTCCCATTGAAAGGTTAGGATTCGAGAAATCCTAGTAATGAGGATAAAAATTCTCAATCATGTATATTATCAATCATGAAAAGTAAATGCCCCTAAGAATTTGCATAATTCCAAGTTCCAACAAGCATTATATTACACGCATAAAAATGGGAATTTTTGTTTTTATCAAAACATAAATTATGTTTTAAAGGCACGTAGAATCTTGATTTCACTTCTGATTGCAGCAAGAACAGCATCAACTTATCATACCGGACCGCTGTCCATATCTCAAAGGATCAATAGATGCAGCTACAAACAGTCCTCCGGTCCATTTAAATATTGCAAATTCAAGTTAACATATACTTTAATCCTATCATCCAACAAAACATACGCAGATAAAACTCCAAAAAGATGAACAGAAGCACACAATATGAACTAAGTACCTGGACGAAGCTACTCATCCGGAAGAGCGAAAGGACGCCGTATCTCAACGCCATGATGATAGAATTGGCAATTGACACAAGGCGTTGGACAATTGGCAGCTTGGAGTTGGAATTGAGCGTCTTGAAGACGAATTCGCGGCCGTTCCATATGCCGAGGGAGAGAGAATCGTCGGAGTGGTTAGGTACCTTGGGTTGTAGACCGAGAAGCAGGGTGTAATTCCAGGCGTAGTAGTTCTTAGGGTGGAGAATGGATCCCCCGGCCTCGAAAATCTCGCCGGAGATGTTGACGGTGGCCATCCGGCCCCCGACGACGCCATGGCGCTCGAAGATTGCGATTTGGGTGATGGCGTCGGGCGGGGAGTAGCGGCGGAGGAAATGGGCGACAGAGGCGCCGCCGATGCCGCTGCCGATTATGCAGACCGTGTGGGAGTGGGCGTGTGACTGTGAGAGAAGGATGGTGCAGAGTAGGAGGGCTGTGATATGGGGATTCATCGTGTGTTTTGGTATTTGGAAGATGGTTGGGTTTGGATCATTAGCATGCGATTTCACTCTGGTAAAGGTTTGACTTGTTTGAGGGGTGGACTTGTTTGAGGATGCATATTCTACCTTGTTTGGAGGAATTCATTGCACTAATAATAAAATACTCATTTTTAAAGTAAAATATATATACAATTGACACGTCTCACGATCATGCATTCGAAGTGATTCAAACATACAGCTTATTAATTGAAAAAAATGTGTTTTATTAACTGAGCTAGGCTTCATCGTCGTAAAATACTCATTTTAAGATACAAAACATAAAAATTTTACTCTATATAGAAAGAAAAGAGCAAGACAATGCGAAAAATCAAATTATAGATAAATTATAATATATTTAATTTCGTGTATATATTTATAATTTTTAAAACTTATATGCAAAAAAAATGTACATCCAAAATTCGTATACTTAGATGCTAAATTTTGGATATTATCAATAGCACAAATTTTAGAAGGTAAGTTTATGGTACGAGTTATTTTCTAATATTCGAATTTTGTTTGGTGAAATTGTTTAGTGGAATTTTGTTTGACCCTTCAAACGATCTACATTACTTACGAGACCTTTGATGAAATTGTTACTTGCGGAAAGTTACGTCAATTCTACGAAAACTGTCATAAGTTGTTACTTGCGAGAAACTGCTTGTGCGAATCCTTTTCGACGTCGATCTTCGATTCCTTCTTGAACATGGATTGCTTCTTTCTCTAACATGGATTGCTTATGGCTTATTCCATTTTATAACAATAATATTCTATTATATTAATTATCATCATTTACGATTTCCAGAAAGAATCATCGGGAACCTTAATTTTGTAAACTTTCGCATTGGAAAAGCATTTTCCAACTAAGCCCTATTTCGGGATGTTACGTGTCTCACTGTAATCCATTTCAGTATTATACCATACTAATATCATCACTTGGCCAAGATAAGCGCAAACATTGCAACATTTCACGATAGATTGTCCATGTCTATTTAAGCTATGAACTTTATTTTATTCTACAAGAAACCAACTGAAAGATCTTTTGTGATCATAAATCCACCATTCAGTCTACAATGTAGAAGAAAGATGTGTTTGCTCAATTTATGATTATATGCTTAAAAATAACCATTCATAACCACAAAAGGCAAACTATTTGACAATATTGACTTCTTCTTAATACGTGAGAAATAAGATTTTCAATACAAACAGCTCAAAACATATTTTTCAATATATAAATTCTAACAATAGCAACACAAAGAAGCAGTAGCGGATCAGCATCCACCGGCGGCAGGAGAGGTGGTCATGGTAGGGGTGGCCGGGGTGGAGGAAGGGGAAATTGTTATGATTTTTCCACAATTTAAATATTATTATGATTTTTTGACAATTTTATATTGTTCATAATTTTTCATATTCATTTTATATTTTAACAACAAAATTTAGATTGCCGGAATAAATTCAACACAAATTTTAAACTAGCTCAGATGTGAAGAAAAGAAAAAACAAACCTAACGGCTGCAACCAATTTTGACTGATTCTTTCTTCTTTTCCTTCATATTTTTCAAGTTCAATCCGTGTAGAGACACGATTTCATGCAGCGATCGCTAAAACGTTATTTTACCAAGTCGGACCAGATCACCGGCCAGTTCGACTGGGCCGATCCAGTTTAACAAATTTTGAGTACATATATACAAGCAAAGATACTGTATTAACGATCACACAAGAAGCTCAACAAGAATACTAGTACAATTCCTAGAAGTAAATACAGTTTTCATTTTTACAAAAACGATCAGTCAGCCTTGCAAGAGTGCATCTTCATCTGGCAAAATCACGGCCAACAGAGAGTACTTCACCCGGAGCGATATTTTACCTTTGTCAACAACGAGCCTGGCACCCGACACCACCCAGTACCCGGGCGGGTCCTGAGGGCCCCTCATCATCTCTGTTGTTTCGACAAACTTGAGAAGTTTAGCTGATTGTGCAGACATTGGAGGGCCATCAGGGTATAGAGCAGAATTGATGTTAACATCGGATGGCTTCGGAGCAGGTTTCTGTGCACTGGAGAAGTGGCTGCTAATTAAAGTTGACATAATTCCAGACTTTTGAGCCAGTGCAGGGGAACCGTCCCACTCTGGTTTCTTCACCACTGTTGCACCGCTAACTCTGGAGAAGTGGAGGCGTAGAAATAGGACGTTTCTCATGCCGGATTCCTTCACTTCAAATTCTGCTCCAGTGACTATGGAGAGGTCGTCGTCTGACTCCATGGGAGCACTGCATACATGTGAGAAACTTTTCCACTGGACCTTCTCATAATACCTGCGATCCACAGAGTTACTATTCCTTCCACTTGACTCATTATGAAGTTGGAAGCTTTTTGGCAAGGATGAGAGGTGTTGCAAATGGATTGCTAAGCAATTACTTCTTTTTCCTTCTAAATAGAGTCGCAGCCCGGTTACTGGTTTATTTCCCACATCCACCTATTCAAAAAAAAATTAGCCGCAGAATATTAACAATCATCGCTAACTTTACTGACAATGATCATAAAAGAAAAAGGACAAGGAAACGGATAAAGATGATATATGACCATACAAAATAAATGAACAATCAGCTATGACCCAATCAATTACAATACTTAAGGTTAGTTGTGTTGACAGTTATCCAACAATATAAGAATTGGTAAATATTGGAATGGCATACTCCCCTTACTCAAAGATCGCTTAGTATATTCACTAGCTAGCGACAATCATATATCAATAAAGTATCCACAAAATGACTTCAATTCTAATCTGAATCATGTTATACTCTGTGCTATTCTTCAACAGGTTTACTCATTTCTTTTAAAATTTGAAAAAAAAAAAAAAAAAAACTCTCAAAGACTTGAGTACTCAAAATCTTAGAATATGTTTGTTGTGTGAACTTTGGTTGAACAGCAGCATCTTATTCACTGATTGATTCCTCAAAGTAAAACGAAGCTTTTTAAGATAGCAAGCAGGGACAGGATTATAGCAAGTGAAATAACAAACTCAACACCAAAATCTGTTTTAGAGGGGAATGATTTTATCTATAACTACATGCACGATCTGGAGATTGTGCCACATAGATAATTAGAGTTTTATAGTCTTTACCTCATCAGTGTTGACATAAAGCTTGGGACCCATCAAACTGAATTGCAAAGAAGCAGCACCGTGCTGCTTTCTATCAGGACCGTGGGGGACATCACCAAATACAGGTGCCCATTGCCTTGGAAGCTGGAATTCCAAGAACTGATATAATTCTTCAATAGGTGGCTTGTCTGCAGACAGTGAAAGCTTTACGATAAGATGGCGAAAAGATGCTCCAGAGATAGAGATGACATTTTTATTTCATGAGGATGATGGCCACTCTATAATTGTGTCATGATTGCAGATTTCAGTCACAACAGTGAATTGCAGTCTTGATATAGAGATAATATACTAATAATAGCTGACATGAGACAAATATATTTATACTAAAATTGCTCTCCGGAGCATCATATATTTTTAAAAGAAATTCATGACATACCCCTAAAAAAGGTGGCATTTTATGTTTGCATAGTTGGCAGGAGAAGTGGTTATCTAGAAGTAAAACAGAAGACATAATGTTCAAGTTTAAAGTGATAGTTTTGGTGAAATCTCAGAAATCATTGAAATAGAAACACATTACCAAGAGTGAATTGATTTTTATTTTTTGAAGCGAACATGAGCAATTGATCTACTGTAATGGAACTTTTGCTTACATCGCAAGTATAGATTGATAGCATGACCAAGGAATCCACTCCCATCAATTCCACTCAAGAGTGATGCGATTGGAATAAAAGACATAGATATGACTTCAGGCTCAAGCTGAACCGTCTGACACCACTTATTGTGAGGCATATTTCTATCACTGCTTCCACCTCTCCTTCTCCAGAAGAAAGTTATTTCCTGGAATTATCATAATAAACATGCAAACAGTTAAAAACATGAGTCAAGTTAATAATTTTTATCCAAGAAACAGTACATAAAGGTAGTGTCGTAGAGCAGTAGAAAAGTCCCCTTTCAAGAACCTCTGTACTAATCTACCAGTCATCAATTTATATTGCAAAAACAATTACCTCTTGGTTAGAGTGGAAACTTGGTGTACTGGGATCCAAGAATGCAATTCCTCTTTCATTAGTCTCTTGCTGAAAATAAATAAATAAAGTATTAAAACGTCACAGCAATCTAGTGTTTCAGAATTTAGTGTTACTTATATTTATTTTATTATATTTATGTTGGGGATTTGGGGGTGGGGGCATAGCTAGGAACTGAGAAGAAGGCAGATAGTATGGATTATTTTGATATGAGCAATTATAGGAATACTGATATTCTAATGAGGTGATGGATTCTTACAGATTCAATTACACAAATAGGCATAACAACAAAGGTAGTCATTTGAGGTGAGCTTATGGAAGAAATTATTGCTTTTCATTTTAGAAGCATACTTTAACATTATCTTTAATTACGATTACAGCTCAAGTTGGAAGGAGTTAGCTGAACCAAGTGTCTAAACACCTCTCAAGGTAACCCATGTGAAGTCCCAATTTAGTTAATACACTATCTTAACATGCTTCAAATATTCTTTGAAAGGGTTAAAGAATTCAGGAGTAATGTTCCTTTGATGACATCATGAAACTGATACTTCTACAATTTTACATATATAAACTATCTTTTACTGAAGTTCTTTTAGCACTGGCGTGGTCATGCCTCTTGTTGCCGCCACTCATATATTCCTCAGTGAACTTATAATTACTCATAGCATGCAAGACTAATTGCACACCTTTTGTTGTTACCCCCCCAAACCCACAATAACCAAAGCGATCCTAGCTTCCTTAGACAGTAACCTTATGTTTAGAAGTAGATTGCCAAATTACACCCTTTCAAAAGTTAGACAAACATTCATGATATGGACTAGATTCAGACTTGAATATTTTATGACAACTGTGAGAGTTCTGATTTGTGGAAAATGAAGGAGGTCAGGAATGTAAATCAACACAACATACCATTTCCCTGCCATAAGCTTTCTCAGGATTCACACTAGATTCTCCACTAACATCAGTAAACCTCTTGTCTGCCACATCCTTCAATCTTTTCTGGACGTCAGCAGGCTGAAGAGGCGATGAGTATTGCTGCTTCAAATATACAACATCCTTTCCCCCCATTTTCACACCAACAATGATATGGGTCCCAAACTTATCAATGAACCTGCATATGTCATTAATTATTATTAAGATCTCTAACTTAATACATACTTGTATGCAGTTAAAAGAAGATTGGGATGGGTGCACACAAACCATTGTTCATTAGACAATAACAGGAAAAGAATCCGTGGCAACTAAGAAACGAAAACAGTGTAGAATCACAATCTTCTGACCCTTAGTGATCAAATTCTTATTTCAGATGAGCAAGCTATGATTTTCCAGTGAAAAGATAATGAAGCATTAAGAGGATAGCAGTATGATCAGTCACATAAAGTTCAGCGAGATAAAATCATGTGGTAAAGTATAATCAAAATTAGATCAGAAAGCAATCAAATTACTAAAAAGCAGGAGCAGCTAAGTAGAGTGAGTACGAACATGCCAGAAAAAGCAAACAATGTTACTTGCTCACCTTGCTAGAGCAGCCGGATCCCAAGACGACGGCACTGCTTGTTTGACATGATCCCGGAGTGTTACTTGGGTCTTTTCTAATGCGATGCTATAGAGGCTAATAAACACCCCATCAAATGCAAGAGATTTCGTGAAGGCAGCATCTTTCTGCCAACAACCAGTGAACTCAAACGCCGCATTGAAATGGCCGGTCGGAATTTTACCAGAAAGTGATAATTCCTGGTTGAACTGTTCCGACATCTAGAAAACAGCGATGAAAAATCATTACCACTTGACTCATAAACTGCTACAGCTCATAATCCACTTCTCCCTAGTAATCCCCCAATTCATTATATTACAATTGAACACCCTAAACATTCAACCACACCAAATCACAACTGCACAAACACAATTCAGCTTTTTGACATACACAAATGATCAAATTTCACTCTTCGAAGAAGCACATAATCTCCCTAAAGTTGAATTGCAAATCACAATTACCTGCTGGAACGAAAGAACATCAGGGCTGAAGCGCACACGCTCGCCCTTATCACAATTAATAGACTTGGGCACATTCTGCACCAAGGTGCCGCCGGGGATGGCGATGTCTCTGACCTGACCGTCGTCGATGGCGATCAGCCTCTGCTGCTTCTTACAGTACTTCAATCGGAGGTCTAGAGTCAAGTCGTAGCCCAGGCCAATACACTGCACCGCCTCCTCCGCCGCCGCCCTCAGCCTCATTGCTATTTCCTTCCTACTGGTGCTGCTGCTGCTCCCACCTCCACCATTATTCGCCATAGCGGATCAAAACAATGAAAATCAATTCCTGAAAATGCTAATTCGTCGTCGGCGCAAGAGCGAATTGGGTGGGTCGTCGGCGTTGAAAGAAATGAGAAGAATGAATTGGGAAGGCGGAGACTAGTCAACAAAGATTAGATTTTTTTATTGAGGAATAATTGGGGAGTAAATCAGTGCGCTTGGCGATGATGGTAGGTGGTGGGGCTACTGGCTTGCTTTGCTTCCTTCATTTACTATTTGAAAAATAATAGTTTAAGATGATTGGACGGCTTCCTGTTTTTCCCCAGGAAAAAAGCTCCGTGGCGGCGGCGGGTAGTCAAAGAGCTGCACCTGCTGCTGCCCGCCAATTTATATATTAGCAAAATATATGATATAATATTTAAATTTGTATATAAAAACTATTTCCAACTCAAACTTCATAACACTAAGACTATCCCAGCGGTGACCCCAGACAAGGGTCACACGCTTTTAATTAAAAAAATTAAGAAAGTCACCAAAAATAAGTGACCCAAGGCTTCGACAGCCTCCTAGGTCAAGAAAAAAAGTCATTGTCAGATATTGACATGTGTCCATAGTAATATTATTTTATATTTAATTATTATATAAATAAAATAACAATAAGTATATATTATAGATGTTAAAATTAGTTTTTCTATTATTCACTCTTAATTTGTAACTTATTTTGTCTAATTTTTATTTTGTATTTTAGTGTATAGTAGTGTTTAATATAATTTTTTAATTATAAATTTAAAATATAAAATATTTTCTGTAATTTTTAAAAATATAAAATATTTTCTGTAACTTATTCTGCACTTCCACCCGGCCGCGTGGAAGTGGTGCACACTTCCACCCGGCCGCGTGGAGGTCTCTGGGAATTTTCTGCACTTCCACCCAGCCGCGTGGAGGTCTCTGGGTATTTTCTTCACTTCCACCCGGCCGCGTGGAAATGGTGCACACTTGTACCCGGCCGCGTGGAACTCTCTACATCCCAAATTTCCCCAAAATTCAGCCTTTTCCTTTGTCTTTTTCATCTCTTTTCCTCTCCAACCTTCATCCTAACAATTAAAAGTACTTAAAAGTGGGTGAGAACTCAATAAACAAATGTGAAACCTTAGGAAAAATATTATATAATTTGATTTGCATCAACACTCATTACTGCAAAAGCATTTGAAGTCACATGCATATGTCTATAGCTAATTTACTGAATCTTTTCGCTACTCTACTCAACGGATTGCAAGCTTGTCTTCTTATATGACAAATATAGATCAATTTCGCAATTGAGAAGCTCATATTGCTCTTTGACAGGACTTGATAGAGCACATATGGGAAAAGTTTGGCACTCACAATTAAATATGTAATTTCTATTTTCTTTGAGTTATCTTTCTAGTTTTCACTTTGAACTTGTAACTTGGTTTGTGTATTTTCTATTATTATACTTCATTTCTTCTATTTTGTCTAATTTTTATTTCGTACTATAATTTCATGCGCATAGTAATGTTTGGTAATTTTTATTATAAATTTAAAATATAAAATATTTTCTGTAATTTTTTATAATACTTTTAATATATTAAAATTAATTATATTTTTTATACATAATTTAAAATATATAAAAAGAAAATATGAGAGAGAAATAAATATTTTATTAAAAAGTTGAATTAGGTTGGGTCGGATGAAGGTAACTGATGAGGATAGTCTGAGGAAATGCTTAATTATTTATTTTATTTTATTCTTTTTCGTTTTTTTTTTACTACATATGAATAATATTTGAAGGGATGGGTCCAGCCCAGCTTTCAGTCCGGCCCATATTCCTAAACTTTGCAATAATAACAGAGTCCCAGCAATAGAAGGGAACTTTAATTATGTCAAGAAAGAAGTACCATATTCATAGATTTATTAAAGGAAACTAGTTTTTATTAATGCCACCATAATGCTTATGATGGTAAAATGATATTCCCTCCGTCTCGGTAAAGATGTCATATTTTGTGGATGACATGAGATTTTATGAGCTTTTGTTTATGATATTTAAATAGAGAGAGAATGTTATTGGATATATTAATGATAAGAGAGAAACTAATAATGTGAGGAAAAAAAAAGTTGTTGGATGTATTAATGATAAGAGTAAAAAAGTTATTTAGAATATAATTATTTTCCAAATATGAAAGTGTGACATCTTTAATGGAACAAACCAAAAAAGAAAATGAGACATTTTAGTGGGACGATGAGAATATTTTTCCTAATTCAATTATACAACATGAAGTCGTTTAATAATAAGATTATGCTTATGACATTCACAAATTTTACACCTTTTTCGCTGAGAAATTTATGGTTTTGACTTTAATACTTATGTATCTTAAAATTAATAAGAAAACTCAGATTCACATTTGAAGACAATGGATGAAGGTTAGTTTTACTAATACACGTGACACAATAAAATATTATCTTCGCTCTATTATAAGTGGCCTATTTGATGTAGATTAAGAACGTTGTGTTTTGTATGAAAAGTAACTTTGGTGTGTATAAAGTTTCAGTTTTTTGAACATGTCACTTATAATAAGACATTTCTAAGTAATATACAAGCCACTTTTAATAGGATAGATGGAGTGTAACTTTAGACTGAGAGTAGCTATTTCTTTATTTGTGTACTTTTTATTTATTTTATTGTTGGTTTTAATGTGATGAATACATCAGTATCATCAATTTAGTTCAAGTGGCAAGATCGAGACACTGAAAAACTAAAAAAATCATAGGCAGCAAACTTGCCCATAGATCGGCTCACTTTAAAATTACTGAATGTAGAAAGTTGTTGAAAAAAAAAAATCACATCATCAATCATTATTGAACAATAATAGGCCGACCCACAAAAATGACTTGAAGATCACAAAATCGTGTGACCATCGCACGACTTCACAATTCATTGCGTCCACATTGAAATTGAAGAGAGTGAGGCTTTCAATTTTTATTTATTTATTACAATTTATTTTTAAATAGATATTTTTTTTTATTTTTTTTTTCCTTTGGAGGAGGAGACCTCATAGTTGATGGTAGAAAGGAACTGATGTGATGGTGATGCAACGCCTCACGCATGTTTCGACATTGACATGTAGAGAGTAAATTTCATAAGTTAATACTCCGAAATACATATAAATATATAAGTATATAAAACAGAAAATTTTCCATGAGTTCAATTAAAAACTAATGGTAGGATAAAATAATAAACATTATAAAATTGGAAATGGTTAACCTATAAAAAAACATGAATTTTGTTGTCGTTTTTTGACAAAGTCAACTCTTGACCATTGATAGGTTGACCCAGCAAAGGAATTGAAAGATAGTCTTTCTCTCTCTCTCTCTCCTCTTGAAGTTAGCCACATGAGGATATTATTGTATTTTAATTTCGTAATCATCAATATAATACTCCCTCCGTTCGCGATAAACCGACCCATTTTGACTGGCGCGAGTTTTAAGAAATTGTTTGACTTTGTTAATAAATATGAATTGAAGTGATCAGTGGAAAAAATTAGTGGAATATGGGTCCCACTTTTATATATTAGTTTTATAATGGAATGTGAGTGTAATGAGTTAGTGGAGTGTGTGACTCATTTACCAAAAATAGTAAAAGTAAAATGAGACATTTTATTGTGGACGTCCATTTTTGGTAAGTGTGACATTTTATGGCGGACGGAAGGAGTAGTATTTACAGTCAAACAACCTCAAATTAAATTATGTAGTTTAGATACAAGAATTTCTCTAAAATTTTGATAGAAATTAATAATAAGGTGATTTCTAAACCCTCAAAAGGGCCAAAAATTAAAAGATACAAAATTGGCATTAATTGATGAATATATTTAAGTTTGAAAATAGATAAACCAAAGCAGTACTATCCTCATTAATGGAGCATTCTACAACATTAGAATTATGAATCCTAAAAAAGTAGACCCTAAATTCAAAAAATGTAGACCCTACACGTGTGTAGGGAAATTTAGGGGGATTAAGTGTTTATTTTGATCAATATAAAGGTGCACAAGAGCACAATTTTTCAATCATAGTAGTGTATGACTCTGTATGATTTATGGAATAAGCTTTATATATATGCTACAAAATTTCCATTTCAACATAAATCTGAGTCAAGCACTAACGAGATTTTGATATTACTGAAGGCGACTTCTCCATCATCATCTGCTTTTATAGAATAGGAATAATGGCAAAGAATTATGTAGATTCCTATATATCTTATAAAGTTTTTTACCATTGAATGAAAAAGTGCATTATAAACTTCGAAATTTTAAAATGTATCTAGAACTTATCTTTTCATGCTTGAAGGGATTTCATTGTGAAACCAGAGTTTATCTATATATTTTTAGTAGAATGATTGGAAAAAGCGAGAAAAAAAGCAAAGGATGCACATGAGAATGAGAGACATGCAAGAATATATTTTAAATTATGCAAATTTCTATTTTATAGTATGCGTATTTCTGTTTACAAATGATAAAACTTACCTCTTCTTACTTGAAAGGAGTTCAACATGAAATCAGAGTATCCAATTTAGGCGAGAACTTGTTATAATTCGGAGCAACCATCGCTTGCCAGCATTATGCATGCAGCAGGTCGTCTCCACTGCCGCCGAGCTGCGACGGTATCTTGTCCAAGAAATCGTTTTATAAGGATATCTTGTCCGAAACCCATAACTTGGCCCGATTAACTCGACAATCCGATAGGGTTAGGGCTGAAAAATTATAACTTGAAAAAATCTCAACCCAATGATCCTAAACCAATTAGCCCACAACCCGATAGGGTTGGCCTGAAGATATCCCGAGCTCCATAGGGTCGACCGAAAATTAGTGAGTTTTCATTATTTAGTTTTCAAACTTCATTATTTTAATTTTTTCAACCTTTTGAAAGTTAGTAAAATAAGATTTTTTTTTCCAAATGTATGTAAAAATACATTTTGATTCAATATTTTAAAGTTATATTCATCATTTCACTTTTTTACATTTTACTATAACATTTAATATAAAATGTTTAGATTCAAAATTTAAAAAACGATAATCATTTATGAAAAATGTATGTTCTTACTTCTCTAAGAATTAAGTATTGCTATATTAGTATTGAGTTGAAGCAACATTCATTTATGAATGTATTTTTTTGTTAGAAATATATAATTATCAAGATTAATATATTAATTAAAAAATTCATAAATTTTTCTTGAACCCGATTAGCCCGATGGGTTACCCCGAAACTCGATAATTTAGGTTAGGATTGAGAATTTCTAACCCGAAAAAATCACAACCTCAATCATAACTGAATAGCCCGACAACCTAATAGAGTTTACTCAAACCTGAATGGGTTGGCCCGATCGACATCTCTAATGATATCTACCAAATTCCAACCTATATGTATATAGACACTTTGGGTGATAATTTGGAAAAATAAAAATAATATAAGATAATCTATCACATATACTAATGAATAGTTAATCACATCATAGATTCAATCTATCAACTAAAATAAACACCTCATTAATACCAAATGTTAGGACTTAGGAGACATGCTGTAATATAGAAATGGGCAAATTGTCGGAAAAACCATGAAGTTTGGTCAAATTATGGTCAATCCCGCAAGTTTGAAAATCAGCCGCTAATATCATGATTTTGACAATTTTCGCAATTGTCCCATGACGCTTGATTTGGTGAGAAATTGTTGCTGATGTGGTCGACAAAGAATCTTACGTGGAGAAAACGTCCGGTGACTAAATCAGCCACGTTTGCACCAATTAGTCAGTCCTGTCGTTAATTTTAAGACATGTATACGACACGTCAATAATTTAAGACACGTAGGATACCGCCGTGGGACAATTACGGAAAATCTCAAAGTCATGATATTAGCGGATGATTTTCAAACTTGCGGGACTGACCAGAATTTGACCAAACTTCATGATTTTTCTGACTATTTGTCCTATTTTTTTCTTTTGTAAAACTGAGACACCAAAATACGAATCTCATTCTCTTTCACCCAACTTAATAATTAGGTAAAAGTAATATCTCAACACAAAAAATGTAATTACAAATATAAAATTGAATCCAAATATATGATCCATCATACACAATTCTTAAGTTGTTGATTGTCAATATCAAGGCTATAATGATAAACTTATATATTTGCACTATATTAAAAATAGAGATACTTGCGTACAAGTAACTCCTTTTTTGGTGGTTTATTATTTCAGTCACAACCAGGATAAAGATATACATGTCTTTAGTTATTTTCATTCAAGATATGTTGGCCTCTATGAAATTTGAATGGCCATTATCATACTTAGTTACATATGTTGACATCTCATATCATGAATGGGTACTACATCTTTTCAATTTTCAACTTGTTCCCCCTTTTACTCTTTTTTCTGCTGGTGCTCATCATTGATTGGATCATAGCATCTTTCTCCTAATTTATTTTTAATTAGTTATACTTCCATTAGTCTACACTTTTAATAAACATTTGGTCCCAAAATAGTAGCCAATAATCACCAGAATCAACAAATCCGGCTCCCTTAATAAGGCAGGTCATTGGTATGGCAACACCAACCAGTAGATCGGGAGTTTGAGTCATAACGGAGATAAATGGGGAACCATTATTGATTCTTTTTTAAAGAAAAAAAAAAAAGTAATGCGACTACTCGACGAGGATGAAAAAGCATAAACACACACTTCATAATATTTGGTGTATTTTCAAGTATAAGTGGGGCTGCCTATAACGACATCACATTTGTTTTGCCAACTTTATTTATGCACTAGTTGATCCTTTTTCCAATAGCTTTCTCTAAAACAATTCCTAATTTGGTTATGCTTAGGATTAGATTAATCTTGTTAAACATTACACCGTTAAGTCACTGCACAAGTACATCAACTACGTTTTTTTTACCTGGATGTTCTATTCCAAGTTGAGAGCTTGTATGAGACATTGATTTTGATTTTGCGACACGTGACAGTTAGACCCACCATTTTCCACAACTTTTTCCATTTTCCGTGGAACATGGTGGATCCGACTGCTAAGTGTTGGTTTTCACAAGTTGTAGTCTCAAAGAGAGACTAACTATTTTGCTACAACTTACAAACCAGAATGCCAAAAAGCCATCAAGTTCCAACTCTTCTGAATATGGTGTGCATTACATCTAACAATAACAACCCCAGATTTAAGCAAGAATTCTTATGTTATGAGGAAATGACAACAACACTGATTCTGTGATGTATTAGTATGGGAAATCTATTAGAGACCATCATCTTGGGCCTATCTGCCTGTCCCATTTTGGCTGGCCATGGATTAAGTAAAGTCCATGCCTGGCTCAAGATAAATGCGTGCTAACCACAAGAAAAGACATGAGCATGCCTGATATTCCACACTGATCAAGACCTTTTTCTGTATTCTTTATCTTCAATCAACATTGCTACCACACCTGCAACTTGACATATGGTAACAAAAGCACATATCAATCAATGGGTTCTTTTTTTTTTTCAGGTTTGTGTTTGCTTTCATCTTTCCTGTTTCAAAATTGACTCCAAACTTGTCACTCAGGACAATAAATGTTTGCATCACTGCCTCTCATCACAGAAAATTGCACGGCTCATAAATAACAATGACAAAAGGCCTTTTCGTATATTCAGACAGTCAAGTTATCTTCAAAAGTAGGCTAATTGGCACTGCCTGTTCTCGGCTACATAACAAAATATGACCATTAACAGTGTAACCATAACATTCTGATGAAGCATTAGTTATTCAAACATCAGTTGGAGGCAGAGGATCAACTTCAGACATCAAATGACAATTTTGAGGCAACAACAACCACAATTCAACCAACTAAAATCTGCTTGGAGGTACAGCAAGTTTTTGAAGAAGAAACAAAGTGATCTGAAATCAGAATTCAGAATAACAAACTCTGAAAGTCATGTTAGGAGTCGAATTCACCTATATCATCTTAACTCATGAATATGATCTCTAGGTACCAACTGTAATCCAGTCCATTTCCTGTTCGAACCTAGAACAATGTCGATTGTCTGGCTCAGTGTCATGGATCATCTTTTCGTCCAAGTTTGTCGCACATGAAGTGTGCAAACCGCACTGAAACTTTTAACCCAAATTTGTTTCAATTTTCTTGTTGTTCAGTTGGTTTCAGTTTTCTCTTCATTTTTTAAAGGTGCAAATTAAACCATCCAAACCTATAATTATAGTTATAATTATATGTATTAGTTCTATGTTTGATGCTCAACAAGTGATGAAGTATTGAGTAATAATGTTTTGTATGCTAGCTATTTCTTATTCTTCACTGAAAATAAGCTTTAGGGAGAAACAGGGGGGAAATTTGTTAAAAGAGCTTGGATATAGCATAGCCTAAAACCAAACGACCAAATCAAAGAACAATGGTTCGATTTGATTCAGATTTAGGTTAGAATCTTGGTTCAGTTCAGTTTTCATTTTCCTAACAAGTTTGGTTTTTGGTTTAAAACCAAACTCACCATTTGGTCCATTTGAATTACCCCTACATGAACATCATAGCAGTAATTGCTTCAGTACTACTCAGTAATATCAATAAAATCAAAAGACTAGTAGATTAAGATCTATACAAGTTTTTTTTCTTATGATTCAGTATTACTCAGTAATTGCTTATATGCTAAACATAAACACTTTTGCTATTTATTTTTTTCAGTAACATGAGCAGGCTGGGAGTTTGTCAATCAGTTTAAATCGCTCAATTTTATGACTTCATATGCACAACACTTCAGCAAAGAGAATATCACATTCTACTCTAAATTATTTTCAGATGGCAATTCAGACAAAGATAAAGAATTAAAATTATTTTAGTTTCTGTGTTCCTAAAAAGCCTCAAGGCTAATTAACTATATATAAGATAATTTCACAATCTAAACTAAAAGAAACAAGAATGAAATTACTGGTACAGAATAAGCTGCCTTAATAATTTTACATCATCTATCTCATGATCAATATTTCATTAAGCATCCAAGTAAATGGCGTCATTTGACCAGATTAGAATTCTTCATGGGCATCAAAGCTCGTATCATCAGGGGTGTCAGAGATGCTATACTCATCGGAACTAGTACTCCATGTTGAATCAAAGTTCTCATCCACAGGGGTCTCATTGTTACTGGGCTCATCAGCAGGAGTCTCAATATTATTAGGCTCATCAGAGACACTACTGAATGTTGATCCGTGCATATAGGAATCTTCAGCGTCAACAGATTTTTCATCACCCTCAGGTTGAAAAGAATTATCATTTGAAGCATCTTCATAACCTTGAGTATCTGCCTGTAGGAACTGCATCATGTAATGAATTCCATTGACCACATCATACACCATCAGTCCAATCCTTCCACCCACCCAACTGCCCAGATGACTTCCTACTAAGTAACCGAACCTCCCAAACCTTTCCTCTCCAATAAAACCAACATAATAAGTGCCAAACAAGGTACCTGTGCCCCGAAGGAAACCTTCGGTCACTGTACCCCCATAATACACTGCTTCAAAAAAATCCCATCCAGAAGAAATAATTGGGCCAATAATACGCTTAGCTTTTCTTGTTGCTAGTTTTGCTGCCTTTGCTCCTTCTTTCTGGGCTACCTTCGCTGCTTCTTTTGCAACCATGCCTTGTGCAATTGCATCAGCCAGAGCAACCTCAATTGCTTCATTCCTTCTACTTTCCACATGAAGAGACCGGATATTATAAAAATAAAGTTTTACACCCTCTTTAACTGCACATGCAAGGGTTCCAGAACTTCCATCAAAACAATTCAAGAAAGTAAACTGTCCACTTTTCGACGCAGCTTCTTCACCAACCCACTGCCTACATTTTTCAGCTGTGTAACAAAAGATTATGAAGTATGATATAGTAATATATAAAGAAAGAGGCACTGAAGCAACATGAGTTAAAGAAAATAAAGACCAGTTTGATTGCAATACGAAAATTGGACTAGTGCAATAATGTATAAACTTTAAATCATATATTAAGACAGATCTGACACTCCCATTGATGCATGCTGTGCGACCATCATACTAGTACAGAAGCTGCTGTTTATTGGGATGTCTAGCCATGTACGGATCATTTCAGGCAAGTTGCACGATAAGTCTATAGAAATACGAAACATGAAATGGTGCCAAGAAAGGCTAACTTCTGTAGACACAGAGGCAAGAACTCTGAGTTTCTTAGATCTGACTCTTTCTAAAACTCTTTATAATTCGATACATGCTGAAGGAAACCTTAATCTAGAGATTTAAAAAATTGGGGAAGGATGAAGGAGAACCTTGATAGCATCTTTGATGGATGAAAAGTGGGTAGAAAGTTATGAATGAAAGATAAATGGAAGTCATATTATGTTACTGGAGTGATCTAGAGTCCTAAACAAAATGAAGCATATTCAAAAATCATCAATACTCTAAGCTCAGCAAGTCTGAGATCAGTAGGTGACGCTGTAACTTCTAACTCTAATGGGCCAACTTAGAAACCCCTCAGTTATATTTCTTGAGTGTGTGATAGAGGATATAGTATAGGACGTATCCTGTTCTGTTCCTGCATTCTTTTAGTTGTTAATTAATTATTATTTTTATGTTTCTTAAAAGAGTTTGTTTATTAAGGAGTCTAGTTTGTTAGCAGTAGAGTTAGAGTTGGTTCAGGAGTTCTTATTTATTAGGAGTTTTATTTCAATTAGAGTCTATTAGTAGTGTGCTTTGTTCCCTACTTTTCAATTGTCAAGGAAATAGAGTTCAGTTTCAGCGTGTTGCCGTGGCCCTTCTCGGAGGTTCTTTTCGATCCCGACAGAAGGATACCGCCCATCCCGCCATGCCCGTGCCCCTACCTTATTCACTGCCCACCAATCAACAACCCACGGCCGCTGCTCGTCGTTCCGTCGTGCAGTTTTCATCCCATGCATTTTTCAGATTCCTACGGGCCTATACACTGCCTCATGCCCTCACAAGGCTGTTTCGATAGCGGCTGCGGCAGTACCATCGGTTTCCGCAGCTGTGCAATCGGTGGTGGAGTAAGTGTGGGCGGATGCTCATCGGTGGAATCAGCGGCTGATGTGTCTGGGAATGAGGAGGAGGGCGGATGCTCGGGCGGTTGTGGCGCAATGTGCAGGTTGGCCGAGCTCTGATCGGCCGTGTTGGGTGAATTGTCGGTGGAAGGCTGATCGGCCCTGGTGTGTTGGCCGTGAAGGGACATGCGACGTGCTGGGTGGGACATTGACCGGTGGGACTATTGACCCGCGTATGGGGCGCAACTCCTGCATGAGTACTTCAAACTTGTTATCCAGACATGTGAACCGGTTGCCGAATTTGCTGAACTGGTCGTCGAATTTGTTGATCCGTGAAACCAGATCTCGATCTTGGTGTGCAGCATTTCCACCGCCTTCCCGATCCATCAGTGTTCGTCCTCGCGCAAGGTACGGTCACCGCACCATTTGATACGGAGTGAAAGGCAGAATCACCGAATGCATTCGCTAATATGGATGCATAAGAAACGTAGTGCATAATGGGCATGATGACTTGACTGGAAATTGGTAACTTGTTGGAATGAAATATACGAACTGAATGAACAAGAACAGAGGATAAATTCTCATGAGGAGGGCCACACTTCCGAAGAGGGCTACACACAGCAATTGCTAGACTCAAACTAATTTTTCTGGACAATTTAAAAGTGGGGATCAAAGCCCTATTTATAAGATTCTATTAAAGACTCCAATTTGAACTAAAACTCATAATTAAATAAAGATTCCTAACTCAACTCTTACCTATATCTAAGCAAACTACTAACTAGACTCCTATATATACTAAGCAACTAAATAATTTATCAACTAAAAGATAATGCAGAGAATAATAATCTGCAGGAAATACAGCAGAGAACGTCCTTTATCAGATGGAGATCCATACTGCACAAAGTAGTGGCTGACTGAAACTCGTAACTTGACATACATAGCAACAGTCAGATGTTTGAAAGAAGCTAATTGTAGTACAGTGCATGACTTTGTTGGGTTCTATTGAAGGAAAAGAAACTTTAAGCCACCTTATATGAACAAAGGCCCTGACAAGTTAACCTACAAAAGTATTTTACAGAGCACCATGAAGTGGTTAAAGGATATTAGCTGGTGGCTGCCTTTTGCTCTAAATATGATGTTATGAGATTCTCAAATTATTGTCTAGAAAACAGAAGTTAAGTTAATTGTCTGAGATGTTATTTTCTATGAACCCTATGCTGCATCATTTAGCAATTATTTCTGGTTGAATTGACTTAGAGTAACTTATCAAATATGAAATGTTTTAGTAATCAAACTGCGGCTGCAGCAGTTTAACAAGTTTGTCCAGCTATTCATGCCTGGGGATTTACCATCTTATTCTGTACACCTAAAGTTGTCTTAAAGGATGAATTTTCATCAATAAAATAATACTATTTCTCATGCTGACTGCTGTAAAATGAATAGTCACTTGTGATATTAGTGAGAAGAAATGGCTGCATCTCAAGAAATCTCCAGACAAGCAAAACTTAGAGGATGTTTGGATTGACATTTTTGGTGTATTGGGAATTCAGGAATTATAAGAATTTACTATTGTTTGTTTTA
The DNA here is from genome assembly GCA_034509125.1 of Monilaria moniliformis. Lineage (NCBI taxonomy): Eukaryota > Viridiplantae > Streptophyta > Magnoliopsida > Caryophyllales > Aizoaceae > Monilaria > Monilaria moniliformis. The sequence goes on from JAYDZE010144349.1 coordinate 59,512, forward strand.
AAACGTGGGAAACAATTTTTACTGTAAATGTCAAATGAAATATTGAAGAACTATTTTCCAAGTTCTCTAATCAAAGAGATCTCAGAACTAGAAGTCTTGGGATGTGTTTATAAGTTCTTCAAAAATGCAAGCACTCAAATTTTCCAATCTTAGACTAGATTTATAGTGGTTGATGAGCTCTAGAAACATCAACTGTCTTGCACTTGGTTAACACCAAAAAACAATTGCATTCAAAACAACCTTACTCGTGACCCCAAAAGAGAGTGGACCAACATTCTAAGGTCATTTTAAATCCTAAATAACCGCGTAAACTTCCACAATTCGTAAACAACAACTTCAATCAGCACTCAAACTGACCAATTAAAGCAACTACTATATCATCAGTATCTGCCAAATCAAAGAAGTAAGAAAAAATCCCTCAAACAAATTTCATCTCGAAGCTTCACGCAATTCGCTATCATAGACCAAAACAATAGGGGGCGACGGAAGAGAAATCATAGAAAAAAGTTAAGAAATGGATTACCAGTGATACTGAGAGCAATAACGCCAACGACAAACAGCAAAAAGTGAACTTTCTTCTTCAGCAGAATCGTCATAATTCAAAGATGATCAAACTGAAATTTCGGAGAACTTAGAAACCAAACCCCTAATCGCTCATGATTCTTTGACTAGTTTTACCAGGGATTTGATCTGCTGTGAGGAAAATTAGATAACGAGAAATTAGTGTGGAATAAAAGGTCGCAGTTATGATTATGAGAGATCGAAAAATAGGAATAGCAGTTAACAATATTAGCATTTAGCCAAATATGAAAATCGATTGTGATGATGTAGGAAGGTTCGTCATCTTTGTCTAAATCATAATATTTTTTTTTTTTTTGTCTAAATCATAATATAGCAACATTAAATGATTCGGGACCATGTATCAATTGCACGTATATGTTTACTTGTATTAACTGCTATTTTTGTGTCTATTAGGTTCTGTTTGATAGCTTAAATTAGGCTAAATTATATTAGTAATTTTAATTTAACAGTGTATTTTGTGTGTTTAGTAATCAAGATTTGCAAAAGCGAAGTCAGTGTTAAATATTCTCGACTCGTCTCGATCTGCGTGAAAACACTGTTGAAGCATGTTTAATGTTGATTTTGTATCAATTCATTCATCTTTTCAAAATCTCTCAAAAAACATATATATTGATCCCGATGATTTTGATGTTGATTATCTAAAACTTGTGATTGAGGTTACATTTATAATTAAGGCTGAGTTTGGTAGGCCTGAAAAGGGGCTGATTAGATAAGTTATCTGTAAGCTACAGTTGTATTTTAGGTGTTTGGTAGCCCAATTAAAAAAATAAATCGCGGCCCGCGTGCTACAGTGGCAAAAATGCACTGTTTTTAACTGTTGAGACCAACTTCAGTAACTAGCCTATTTGGTCCGATAGGAACACTGTTTCCTCCATATTTCCATCCTGCCCCTCTCATTTGTGTCACTCTCGTCGTCTGCCATCTTTCTCTCTCTCTCTACTCTCTCCATCCACCTCCCTCTC
>JAYDZE010144350.1:0-41354 GCA_034509125.1 Monilaria moniliformis
TTCGGCTAATGCGTCTTCACTTAAGTGAAGACGCGTTTCGGGAATGCGTCTCTCCCTTTTATGGAACTAAAAAAAAAGTTTCCCATTTCGGAACCTTTTTTGTGATTGCCCAATTGAGAATTTTGCTGAGGATGCGAACAAGTCTGGAGTGAGGATGATGAGATTGCGATCATAAATTTAATAACTGATTCAATTCAATTTCAGATTTGAAAGTTTTTCATGAAAACAACAACATGCAAATTTATGTTGATAAATTCGTATGTTGATAAATTCGTGAAAAACAGACAAATCTGAAATTGGATCAGATTTATTCTTAGACGCTGGCTTAAACGGCTCTTCCCAGGCTGTCGAAGGCAGCCTTCAATCCAACCGCTTGAGCAGCGGCAACATTGGGGCTTGTTGCGGCTAGGACTGTCGGTGCCCGCCGAAGCCAAGCCCATCAGGATCGGAGGACCACCACCGCCCTCCGGTGGTCTGCGTAAGTAGCCCAGTTTTTGTTTCATCGGTGATTACTTGTTTGTGTGTATAGAGAAAATGAAGGCGATGGTTTAATAACTTTTACTTCTTTTTGGGCGTGCTATTTGTGCAATCAATTTTAAACTATACGTGTGAATGGCACTACTTTTATACAGTCGTGCTTTTATTGGGGCTAGAAATGCTTTGTTGTAGACGAATTCCAAGTCCTAGTTCCCCCTTACTATTAGCCCTGCCTTATACATTACATAGGAAGATTAAGATTGGCTTTGGGTTTTTGTCACTAGAAACTGAAAGAATTAAGTGTTGTGACTGCTGGAACTTTGAACTCGGACGAAGCAAGAGATTTTGCTTTGCCCTTGAAGGACAGGTTTTTCCTTCAGCCACTGGCACCAGCTGAGGCAGCAGCAAGAGCTAAGAATCTGCGAAAGGAATCGTTGGTGTGAAGTCGCTGATAGAACGACCTTCGTTCCAAAGCAGAGTACCTCCGTTATGCCCTCAACACCATCGTTGCTGCCAAGTCCAAGGAAGAGAAGAAATCTCTCAAAGAGCTCACTGGCTTAAATTTGTTTATCAGCTGGACTATGCTGCGAAGATCCAGAGCGCCGCCGATGCAGAGAAGAACTATGCCATAGCTGTATCTACACTGTTTGACGTTCTCGCCAAGCTTGGTTAGAAGCTACTGTGTACAATGTTGTAAGCATTTGTTTTTGGTCAATGGGATGCTATTTATATGAATTTTCAATAATTCTCTTTCTGTTTCATCAATCACTTGTGCATTTGAATATATCTGGTTCCGTGTATCCCAGTTACCTGTACCAATGATTGCATCAAAACAACAATAGGTGATATGTTTACTGTATCAGAAACGTTTCCTCTGAATATGATATAAGAAAGCAACAACATTATCCCACAAGTAAAAGAAAGAAGCAGAAACGATCATTGGTCATCCTTGATCATTGGTCGACCTATATATGTAGCCATGTAGGGCTTATGCCTTGCTCTCCAAATAAGGGAAAATGTTGAGACACTTACTCTATGCCTATTTTGTTGAACTTGAACATCATCTAATATTTTACGGTATCTGTTTACTTGTGAGTCATTTGAAATTCCATCTGGTTTTTATCTTTTCAGTATATAAATCTTATTGTGTTTGGACGAATTGATTGTCAGTGTTTAGTTTGATTTATGACGGAAGAAAACACAGTTATGTTGCGTTATTTGATATCGCAATAAGTTGAACTACTTGGTTTTGATGTGCAGAAAAGCATAGTAGATAGCAACATCAAAATGGCATGTTGAAGAAAAATAAAGAAGCATATATTGTACGAGAGAGAGTAGTGGTGCACTCTGAGAAACAAGTGGAAGATGACTAGTCGAAAATTCAAATAAACTATTGGAAAACATTAAGGTCGAGAAAGTAATGTGGAAGATGTGAAAATCAGACAGGATGTGGTTGCTGTTCTGGTTTGGGTTCGTGGCCGTGGTTGTGTTGTTGATTCGGATTCCGTTCATCTCTAAGAACAGCAGCTGCAGATACATAATAGGCAACCACAAACAGTCCATGAATAAAACACAGGATCCCTCCAATAGACAGCTGCCTTTGATGGCTTATCCCGCAGTTCTTTCTGGATTTTGAGTTTGATAACGCTCCCGATATTAGCAGGATAAATGCAATTCCCAACATAATCCTGTTTCACCAACAGAATTCACCATTAGTTTCAGTGTCCGGAATCATTGAGCTAACTAATCAGATAATCAAATACCATGACATGATGAGGGAGGCGGCAGCGAGTTGCTTGTTAGACGAAGCCCGGTCGAGTTCTTCTTTGGAGCTGATGAAGATGCATCCCGCCAGCAAATTGGCTACAATGTGTGCCAGGCACAGCATCACCACCGCAGCCAATCCAAGTTTGAAAGCCTCGTAGCTCGGATCCCGGCACTCAAATATCCACACCCTCAGGTTTTGAACCTATATATCAAGTCATATGTTATTACCCAGCTGAAGATACAGCAATGAAAGTGGGAGTGAGATGAAAAGACGAACCTTGTTCTGGGCAACCTCGGCCTGTATGCCGAGAACTCCTGCTATGATGTCCAAAGCCATGATGAGGAGACATACGAGGAAATCCATGTTCTTGGCCATGGTTGTTTGTTGAGAATTAATGGATGTCGGAACTGTTTAGTCTTTGAGTATATATCCTTGTAGCATGTTAGCGGAATCAGAATAAAGCGGAGGTGGATTAGCTGGTTTAATTCTTGGAGTAGAAAAGGTTTCTTTTGTCTACTTTTAATGGTGGGATGGATTCGTTTCATGGCGAGCAAGAAAAGCAGTGCATCTCCAGACTAGAGATGCAAACACCTCGCTCCTTTATATTCACTTGCATGCTACTCCATCTTTATCCAAGATTCTGCTGCTGCAATTCTATATTCATCTTCACGTTAGTAATCACCAAAATATATGGGCCAGCCCAATTACATTTACTACAAACCCAAACCTCAACTTGCGCAGGAGAAGCAGTCGATAGCTCCAATCCGCTTACCTTCAAAAGTATTTCAAAAAAAAAATAAAAAAAAATAACTCTATTTAAATAAAATATTGTTCATTTCAAACAAATTTCCTATTATTGAACATAACACAACTCCATTTTATCTCTAATAAGTAAGTTGAAACTTAATTTGACATTTGTTTTTCTTATTTATTTTTTGTGAAAAGAAAATCTAATAAAAACTATAATTATTTGATTGGATACATGAAAAACTTTTGATATGTTTAATTGGTGTTTAACTATTTCCATCAATCGAGTTATTGAGAATTCGCCTCAATTTTTTTATATTCTTTTGAGTTATTGAGAATTAATTATCGTGAAATCAAATCATCACTACTCAACTCTGAAATCATAATAAACAGCATAATAAATTCTTGTGACTTTAATTTTCTTGCAAAAATTAGTTTTTCAAAACATTTAATTTATTTTACTGAATTGTTCAGACAAAATACACGTTGGTCCTAATTAAAGGGAAGTTATTTAATTTTTAGTTTAAGTAATTTAACTTTGGAAGGCATTTATCATGAATTAGTATAGTAAGGTTGCCATTTCCTCAAAAAGAACAAAAAAAAAAAAAAAAATAAAGAAGAAGAAAAGGGATGCTATTTCCAGTAAAGGGGGAAAATAATTAATATAATAAAATAATACGAGGGGTGAGATATTTCCAGAAGGTACTCCAGGCTTCTTCAAACCAGAGCGTATTTCCACGTATGGGCGTTCTCTCCCACCTCTTTCTATTTCTGCAATGTTCCACCTTCAAATGCATCACTCCTATATTTTGAAACTCGGTATCGAATAAGGGGTAAAACCAGGAGAAAATGGAAAATTATCGATGGAAGACATTCTTTGAAGAAGAAGATCGTCCAGAGAAGCCTAGGAGGTATGGTGTCACCGAAATGAGGGGACCTCATTATTCTCTTTTCTCCCAAAATCTCATCCAGGTAATTTTCTCTTGATCGCACTTCTCGCTGAACAATCACTGCTTTATTTCCTTTTAATTTCTCCGTCCTAATCATTTTGGTAAGTATTTTAACTGGTACTAGTGGTATGACCGGTGCTTCAGTTTCAAGTTTCTTCATGTTCCTGTCTCCTTTTAATTTTTTAATGCTCGGGAACGACGGAGTATGTTTGTCTGATCAAAGGTGACGGTTTCGCATGATGATTTATTTACTTCCATTTTTCTTCAAGTTTCGGACTTAATTTGTCTGCATGGCATGATGACGAGGTCGTGAAGATCTATGGCATAACTTCGTATGTTTTAAGAGAAATCATGTACAGCTTAAGAACGTTGCAGTGCAGAAATTATGCTTATTAGACTACAATTAGTCGGTGTTGCCTCATAAGCAGAATTGCTGTCAACTAGTACATAATTACATTACTTGGTTGGACAAATAACTATATCTGTTAATTAAATGAAGCACTTCTGCAATTTGCAAAGGCAGGTTTATTATCTTTTTTTTTCAAAAGTATTAATCTAATTGAATCTTTATTTCGGGCTTAGATTGTCAAATTGTGCAATTTGGTGCTTAAGACATAGAAGCCACTTTGTTTCCAGTATCAATTGGATAGTTCATAGTTCAGTAAACTGTCATGAACCCGATTTGGCACAGGATGTTTTTGACTCTATGGGGCAGTTTGTTGATGGTCTCAAATTTGCTGGAGGCTCTCATAGTTTGATGCCTAAAAGCTACATCAAAGAAGTGACTAACCTGGCACATAAGCACAATGTGTATGTCAGCAGCGGTGACTGGGCTGAATACCTACAGCGTGGTGGTCCTTCTGCTTTCAAAGACTATATTGAGGTAATATTGTTGAAATTTTTCCTGTTACAGAATTACCTATCATAAATTTGACTACTTTTCCTAGTGATATATATGCAATATGTCTTAGGAATGCAAAGAATTGGGATTTGATACCATTGAGATAGATGCTAACTCACTTGGAATTCCTGAAGAGATTCTTCTGAGATATGTGAGGCTTGTCAAAACGGGGGGTCTCAGAGCTAAGCCTCTGTTTGCTGTGAAGTTTAACAAGTCGGATATACCTATGAGTGGTGACAGAGCATATGGGTCTTACATGGTCCCTGCACAGCAAACTTCTGGTGAGCAGTCTAACTTATTAGAGCTACAATAGTACCATAGATTAGCTAGTATTCTACTTCTACTAGTTAAGTTCCACCTATAATGCCTATATTATATATAACTTGATGTAGATAAGTATTTCCTAGGATTAAGGGCTCTCAGAGCTAAAAGGGGTAGGGTAGAGGGCATTGTCTCTGTTAAGTTCTTTTGTGGAATGTGATACCATCAGAGTATTCAGTTTGAAAGCATTCAATTGGTATGAACCCTTGGATTCACAAATAAGGTAGGGATCATGTTTGCTTCAATATAACAATTAGATAAAGCAAGGGTTGATAAAATAAGATTACAAGAGACAATTGGATCTCCAATTTTTATAGCCTTTAGAATATTATATCCTTCCATAGATCATTATGGAATGACAATAGCCGATTGTGTCTGTTTCATTACACGTGCATGCACTGCTCGCATCATTGCTTTTAGAAGTCAGGTTATATCAGGTCAGTCACTCAACTAATCTGCAATAATATGTCTATCATCTTTATATGAGACCAGACACAGTAGGGTTATCACCTATTGGATGAAGTTGGATAGCACGTTTTCTTAAAAAGTACTCAATAATTTTGAGACATACCTTACATAATAATGCCCTAATCTAAGCTGAGATCAGTACATAAATAGTGAAGGTTATGGTGGAATATCAGTTAAGCTGGTTAGACTAATTTTGTTTCCTTATTCTTCAGAGCTTGTTGAGGATGTAAATCTATTGATTAGGAGGGCAGAGAGATGCCTTGAAGCTGGAGCAGACATGATAATGATTGATGCTGATGATGTCTGTAGACAAGCAGATTCTATGAGGGCTGATATTATAGCAAAAGTAGTGAGCCGGTTGGGGCTTGAAAAAACGATGTTCGAAGCATCAAATCCTAAGACATCTGAATGGTTTGTCAAACAATATGGTCCACGAGTAATTTCTTCTACTCCTTTTCCAATACCTGCCCTTTTTTCTTTTTCTTTTTTCATTTTTTTTATTTGCAGCATAGATCTAAAGTTCTGTCTATCATGTCTCAAGGTAAATCTTTTCGTGGATCATTCTCAAGTCATGGATCTGGAATGTCTTCGAGGTTGTAACCTGGGCAAGGATCATGTATCTGTTCTTGGTTCATCATATTACCGGTTCTAAGCTGATGTTCTGTCGTAAACGTTCTTCACCAAAGTCATGAGTAACAAGAGCTTTGTAAGCATTTATATGTTTTATTCTCTATCTTGTTAAATTGTTGACAGGACTTGCTCCATCAACTTGTAATTTTCATGTGTCTGAGACATCATAATAGCTTAAAAGTTATACAATCTATGTGGTTGTATGTATTTGTACCCTTATACCAAGTCATGTGGATTTTGGAACTGAGTTCTAGAGATTTGAGCAGAGATTAGGGAACTATTTCTGAGCTTTATTGTGCGGCCACCTATTGGGTCAAATTTGTGCCATATTGTGGTCACTTAGCCCAGGTTGTTCTGTGCATACATCTAGATCTTTGAGCATCACTTGTGTGATTTCAAAGTTAACTTCTTGAATAACACATGTGAGAAAACAATGAAATTTTTGCTTGTATAAATGCAGCTTTGTCATATTAAGGATGAATTTGGAGAGTTGACTGTCCTGATTGCAGTTTTCTACTTTGGGAAGTAAAAGGGATGTGATGTGTATATGAACTTGGCTGTAATTGCTTGGTTTCTTTATCAATATGTTCTCTTGCACCTTTCGTCTGGGCGGCCCTAATGAAGTGCAAATGATCTTTACTTTTCAATCTTTCTTGTTAAACAGGTCTTATCTTTCTCGCCTTTTCTTTCCAAATGTACATCTTGTCCAGTTTTGCTTGTTGGGTGGGCGAGTGCATATCTGCTGTGTTCCATAATATAGTTTATACATACATATATAATATATATATATATATTTATTTATTTATGTACTGTTAATTTAGGTGTAGCGCTCGGAATTTAATTCAAGAATTGACATACCCGGATCCTATGCATGTGCTGTTATCTGCTACGTTTCAAAGAGTTAGGATATGCTAATGTATGGAAATTTGTTGGTTAATTTGAATTTCTGTATCATTTTTCGTCTGTGTGGGCTCACAAAAATCTAGGCAGGAAGCATGTGCCTAGTTAATGTAAAGTATGACCGTGGGTTGGTAGGAGCATTTAAATGTATCATAAATGAGAGTATTTCCTCGATACATTATTGATTTTATTTGAAATTGGCTCATAACGTTTCTCAATGAAATGAGGAACCTGAGCATTTATATTGAACTGAATAAACAGCTTTAATTGGTGTCAGATTTGCTTTTGTCTTGATCATTGTGTGCTGCATTGCCCAGTAGAATTGATGACTAGTGAGGTTGGTGGTGGTAACATGGAAATCAAATACGGATACTATGTATTAGGGATAACTTGCGTTGTATGTCTAGTCTTTTGTCTCTCAACTGGCTATACAATGAAATATTTTGTTTAGGTACTAAGACGTGATTGGATTCTTTGAATGCCAATTTGTGCAAGGTTTCGTGCAATATTAGTTTAACCGTTTCTGCTCCTATAATTCTCCATGGACTAGTGTGATGCGAATGTACTCTTTCTGACTTCTGTTGGTTCAAGATTAGCTCTTACTTCGTAATTCATGCTGACCATAGTTGAAATGGGTTTTTCCTTGAAAATTATATTTGAGTCGCAAGGTTTTATTTTGTCATCAAAATTTGTGTTGTGGTTGTCAAAAGTCAAAACTATACAACTTTGTCAAACTTGATACCAAAAATACATACTTCTAAAAATTACTACACTGCATATCCTTCTTTATTTTTAATTATTATTTGAAGGAGGTTTGATTTGATCATATCATTTTTCAGAAACAGTAATTATCAAAGTTGAAGATTCTATGTTCCACGAACTGCGACATAATTTTCGCACCTCTTACTTTTGATTATTTGTTTACCAGCGGATCCCATTTTTTATGGTCAGATTGTTGTTTGGGAGGATAGTTGAAGTGTGCGGACGGAATGTTGCAATTTGTGGTCACAATGTTTGTTTCATTGTTTGTGGTTTAGGGTGAAATTCAAGTCATGATCGTATAAGCTTTTCTAGAGAAAAAAAAAATATTTTAAAAAATGAGTATAGAGTAGCAAAGATTCAAAAGTGATTAATTTTGTATCAATTTTGTAAAAGATGGGTAGTTTTGTAAAACTTCCATCTATATTTACCTATTACAAAGTAGTCTTTATCTTGTGTCGTGCAATTTGATTTATCTACTTTTTTGAACTTAAGGATAACATTATATTACATAGATGATATACATATATCTAGGGCCAGGATTGGGTATATCACATTCATTTCATGTTACTATAGATTCTCTATTGAAACATATAAGTGCGTAATGTTGAACAATATAGTTCATATATGAATTCAATAGTCTATATATGAACTCAAAAGTATATAAGATTTTATATATATATATATATTTAGGGGCGTGATTAAATTCGAACTAAATCTTATATTCGAACCGAAACTGATTGTGAACCGTCGGATCTAAACATCTAACAACTAAAATAAAGCTATGTGACAACATATTTCAATAACTTATAACAGACAAGTGTATATTAGCATACGAAATAATCCTGAAAAATACTGAAACAATAACAATAAATCTCGAAAAATACCGAAACAATAACAATAAGCATATATAATACTCTATACTACTTCTTGGATAACACTATATTGCTTCATGAATAACACTATACTACTTCTTTGATAACACTATACTACTTCTTGGATAACAATAACAATCAGCATATATAATACGCTATACTGTTTCTTGGATAATACTATACTACTTCTTGAATAATACTATACTGATTCTTGGATAATATTATATTACCTCTTGGATAACACTATGTTGTCTCTTGAATAATAACACTTAGCATGTATAACCAAGAAGCAGTATAATATTAATCAAGAAACAGTATAGTGTTATCCAACAAGCAGTATAGCGTACTATATATACTGATTGTTATTTTTTATCGAAGAAACAGTATAATATTATCCAATAAGTAGTATAATGTTAACCAAGAAGCAGTATAGCGTATTATATATGTTTATTGTTATTTGTTATCCAAGAAGTAATATAATATTATCCAAGAAGCAGTATAATGTCAACCAAGAAGCAATATAGTGTTATCCAAGAAACAGTATAATGTATCATATATGCTAATTGTTATTTGTTATCCAAGAAGCAGTATAGTGTTATCTAATAAGTAGTATCGTATTAATCGAGAAGTAGTATACTGTTATCAAAGAAGTAGTATAGTGTATTATATATGCTGATTGTTATTTTTTATCCAAGAAGCAATATAATGTTACCAAAGAAGCAGTATTGTGTTAACCAACAAACAATATAGTGTTATTCAAAAAGCAATATAGTGTATTATATATAATGATTGTTATTGTTTTCGTGTTTTTCGGGATGTGAACATATGCAATTAGGATGTTGTTAGAATCTTTATAAAATTATCTTTCATTTGACACGTTTTTTTTGAAAAAAAAAATTAAATCGAAAGAGTTATGTGAAATTTAATGTTTTTATGTATTTTAGGAGGGAGAAAATGGTTGATCTTCAAATCCAAAAGCATGAAATCCGCATGTGCATAATCATTGATTTGTAAAGAATATATCCTTATACTGATTTTTAGAAACCTATGTACTGATGATTGCATATATACCGATTTCCATAAAGTATGTATGCTGATCACAAAATCATGCCACGTAGGTGTAGATAAATATCTTCACGAATATTACTAGATTTTTTCGTGTCCAAAAATACCCTTATAATGAATTGTTGAACAAACTATGCTGATTTGTGTTTTCCTTAAATCTCGGCCTTATATATATATATTACTTTTTATTGTTAAAATTTAAACAATGCACCAAATGAATAAAGTCACTGCATTTATAGTGAAATTAATTGCATTATGAAAAATATAATTAACTGAAACTTTTGCCCTACGTGAAATTCAAACAATGATGCTACACTCATCTAGTAAGAAAGATATATTTATCGTAGACCTTCGCGATTGAAAGATTGAAAAAGATTCTCAATTTTCACAATAAAAATATGTTTTTATTTGAACATTTCCTTATATATATACATTACGAAATTGTGTATTTATAATATAAATTTTAATTAAAAAATTATATTCTTATTTATTGTAATTTTTAAGAATGGTTAGTAATTTAATACATAGATGGTTTATATGAGAATCCCTAAATATTGCGAGAACGAAGAACTAATTTCAAATTTTCAATCATCAAAATTTACGGTGGATATACCTCCTTGCTAGATGAATGTAGGAACTCAATTTGAATCTCATCAAGAAGAAAATTCTATTTTTTATGCAGTTATTTTCATGTGCATTAACTTTATATGCTCAGTACAATGTTCTTCATTTTCTCATGAAAAATATAATATTCATACTAACCCACCCGAGTTTGACCTTTGACCCGCACGCACTATGCGCGGGCGCGCATGGGAGTGCAACCCTATATAAAAAATTTCAAAATCAAGATAAGATCTTTATGCTATCTATATACATGTGTGTTTATTGTTGAAATTTCATATACACCAATATGAAATAGGGTCGCTCGGCAGCGTTAGCTTTGACCCGCTGATTGAATTGTCCTTTTCTGTTAACTTACATGTCTTCACATTAGAGGAAAACATCTCATTCCACAATTTAATAAATTAGGTGCGAGCGAAGGCGAGTTTGGTCCCTCGTTTTTTGAGGGATTGAATGCACATATCTATTCTTGTTGTAAGCTTTTGTCTCGATCTAGCTATGAACAAAGGCACAACAATGTCATTGTGAATTGTAATGAGCCAGTGAAAATCCTTACCATATGTACCCTAATCTTTCATATCTACAGTATCAATATGCTTGCCATAAATAATTCTATATTTCCTGATTTACTCGCCATCCCGTATATCTTTCACATCAATATTTTCCTTGTATACTTTCTTCAGGCTCGTTGTGAGTATATATCTTATCTCCTTCTTTCCAAACAGTGCTTCCACTGCGCATTGATTTCAGCGCGTGGGAAGTTTGAAATCCTGCATCGTCGCCAAAAATACTAAGAAACCTGTAGATAAAGCCAAGGAATGGTCCAATTCAGGCCACTGTTAGGACCGTATGGTGGTTCTCGGCACTAAATCAAGAAAACAAACAAGATGACAGGATTTGTTTATTTTCCAATCTGTCTATACATGCTTGATTAGCGAAGGGGGAAAAGGGTGCGGCCATGGATGCTTAGGAGTCTAAGAAGGCGATCGGGAAGAAAGGCAAAAATGCCCGCTGTTTGGTTCGCTTTGAGGAGGTCGATGAAATGCAGATCACAGCAAACTGATGTCCATGATCCGGATGCAGGGAGCAAGAATCTGAGAAATATTTCGACGAAGAAGTCGAGCGGCGGCGGGCGGTCCGGCTGTTCGAGGTCGATTGCGAATCTGAAAGATGTGATCAACGGAAGCAAGAGGCATACGGAGAAGCCGCCAATCTGCAGCCCGAGATCCATCGGAAGCAGCGAGCTCCTCAATCCGATAACTCATCAAGTTATGCTTGATAGCGCGACGTGCGAACTGAAAATAAGTGGTGGACATGGCGGCTCTGATTTTGTGGGGGTATTGAAGCCGGGGACCCCGGGGCCGGGAGGGTTTCACGTGGGGCATAAGCCGGGCGTCCTGGGCAGCCCGATCAGGAGGTCGTCGAGTAGCCTGTCTAGAAGAGGTGCTGTTTCATCCACAAGGCCGAGATCTTCATTTGGAGGCCTCTTCTGCCCTAAATGTGGCGAACATTTTGTCAGATGGGAAGCTGTTGAGGCGCATCATCTCTCCAAACACGCAGGTTTGCAATTTTTCAGGCATAGTTAATGTGGTTGAGTTTGGGCATCTGAGTTGTTGTCTCTCTCTGTTTTTAGTTACTGAACTAGGCGAGGGAGACTCTTCTAGAAGAATCGTGGAGATAATCTGTCGAGGGAGGCTCGACAACGCACGCAGCGGAATCGAGAGGATTCTGAAAGTGCACAACATGCAGAAGACTTTGGCCCAATTTGAGGAGTATCGAGAGGTGGTGAAAATCAGAGCAAGCAAACTCTCCAAAAAGCATCCTCGTTGCCTGGCCGATGGGAACGAGCTGTTGAGATTCCACGGAGCGGCAGTCGAATGCCCTCTCGGCATCAAGGGGTCGTCGAGCCTCTGCCCATCGGAGAAATGCAGGGTATGCCGCATTCTAAGAGACGGCTTCGTGACAAAGAAAGAGGGAGTGTTCACAGCTTCGACGAGCAGCAGAGCCATCGAAATGGTGGAGGGGGATTCGTCCCTCAGAAAGGCCCTCATAGTTTGCAGAGTGATAGCCGGAAGGGTGCATAGGCCGCTGGAGAATATGGAGGAAATGGTTGGTCAACCGGGTTTTGATTCGGTTGCTGGGAAAGTGGGTGCGCACTCCAACATTGAAGAGCTTTATTTGCTCAGCGCCAGAGCTCTGCTTCCTTGCTTTGTGGTCATATATAAATGTTGAAGATAAGTTTGATTAGTCCTTCACTTAGTTTATAATTCCATGAATTCTGCTGCTATTTATATAATACCCCATTCTTTCGCTCTGCTTACTATCAAAGCCAGGGCTGATTCTATCATAATTGCTATTGGTATATCATTTTGTCATGTTGCGTGATGACTAGACTCCGATTTCATATACCTTAGGGCATCAGCAGCAGAGGAGTACTATAAGCATTTCACAATTATATTTACATGGATTCCACATCTGTACCCATAATTGTGGAACACCATGAAGCACTTCACAACTACAATTTTATTTTTCTTATTATTATTTTTTTAATTCTTTCTATTTTAATATAATTTGCAATTGCATATTGTAGTTAAATTTATATGTAATTTAATTAAAAATATGATTTTTATTAAAATAAAAAATAATATAATTAAAATAAAATATAATTACATAATTAAAATGGAAGATAACATATTTAAAATGCTAATATTACATTATTGAAAAAAAAGTTATTGATCGCTAATATCACAAACTACAATTATTTCCATAAACTTAAAACTTAGTCGTAAAAATCATCTTGTTTAGTCCACCACATCAATTTAAAACTAATATTTTTTTTATTAATCACTCCTCTACTCTGCCCCCAGCCACCCCCGAGCTCTCCCCCGTCACACCCCCTTTCAAACCCTGTCACACCCCCTGTTAAACCCCCGGCTCACCCTCCCGTCAAGCCCCCAGCTCACCCCACTTCCTCATCCTTCTGCTTCGTCTTCTCCTTTATCCTGAGTGCGACTTACGGTATTTAATGAAGTGAGTAGATATACGTTTAGAATACTCAAACTTTTCGTACGTGCAACTCCTCCTGAGTGCGACTTACGCTATTTAATAATTTTTTTGAGATACATTTAATAATTTAATCGCATATTGTAAATAATAATTTTTAAGAAAAACGGTGAATTTTATAATTTTCTCGGATTGATGCATAGTTACTAGTTAGAAACTATATAGGTTCATGCAGTCCTAAATAGGATAACAAAGATATGAAATCTTGTGATACTTTTTTTTCAAACGAAGATTGTGTTATATTTTTCATTGAAATACGAAGTTAAAGTATTTTTAATATATGATATTTGGTCTTAAACAATTCACTTTACCACTAGATTATTCTACTAAACAATGTTACATGATTATCGAATAAAAAATACAAAATATATGTGAACATCTAGCATGAGTATAGTACATCATAAGTGTTACATCATCGTTCTCATAAAGTGAACCACAAAATATATATGAGCATACAGCATCATATAAAACAGAACACGTAGCAGAACAAATTGGAATTAGGAATGCCACAGGGCTCAAAACCATATAAAAACTTAAATTATGAACAAAACAAAATCTTAGTTTTCTTTTCTATTGATATACAAACTATGTATTATATCATGAATTTCAAATTAATAATATCTCAGCACTATATGTAGAGAGCGATAATTGTTATTCCAATAACATAAAACATGTAAAAAGTTACTATCTATTTTTCAAGGTTTTGTAAAGATGATGTTTGGTTTGATGGATGAGATAGATAAAATTGATAAGATCAAACCGAACATTTTATTAAATTGGAGTATTTTATCAATCATATTTCGTTGCTAAAAAACGCTTCATAATAGGATATAATAATATTGATTTGATCCTCAAAAAGAAGAAATGCTGAATTAATAATATTTTGGCTTCAAAAGAGAAAATATGAAGGGTGGAGTAAGTGTAATTAATTGTTGCAGGAACTGGAATTTTGCTGAATAGTTGGGACAGCTAAATGCGGTGTTGAATCGTAGACTTTCCAATTTTGAACCAGGGAGGATCGTTTGAGTAATGGCAGCCTTGATTTTAGTATATTTATTTTAGAATAATTGTCATTTAAATTATAACTTTTCGTTGACTTTTGGTCAAGGTTGCGGAAGGCGCTAGGCGTTAGTCGGGCGGCTGAGGGGGGCCTAGGCGGATTATAGGCGGTTTTTATTTAATTATTTTATATAATTTTAATAAATATAAAAAAATTATGTATAAATTAAAGTGTTAATTTAGCCACCATATTTCATGATTCATGCTACCTGATATTAATCCCTCATCTGAACAAATTGCAACAGAATCCAAGCATGTGGCATAGAAAAACGAACGCATCTCCACCACCAAGAAAATCACAGAATCAATTTCACTATTCAAATAAATGTATACAATCTAAAATGTTAAATTTGAACAGTTGCAATAATCTCCAAATTATACCAACATAAATCTTAACATTTCGAATAATAATAATAATTAAAATTTAAATCATCCAAAATCTAAAATATATATATTTATAAAAAAATAAAAATTGAAAACCAGATCTAGGCGGCCGCCTAGGCGGATATCGGCCGCCTAATCGCCGTACAATCGCGCCTAGGCGTTCGGCCGACTAATCAACCCGATTTGCCCGTTTGCGCCGCGGCAAGCAGCCGCCGAGTGCCTAGGCCGATTTTTACAACAGAGCTTTTGGTCAATCTAATAACTTTTGAAAATGGGATATAAAATCATAAATTTTGACATTTTCTCGATTATCCCACATATCAAAATTCCAATGAAATTGGTGGTGACGTGTCAGCCAGAATTTCCGACGTGGACAAAACGTACGTTCTTCAAAAGCCGACAAGTCACAACCAATTTCACCGAAATTTTGATCTATGGGATAATTGTAAAAATGTCAAAAATTATGATTTTATGTTCCATTTATAAAAATTATGGAATTGACCAGAAGTTAACGAAAAATTATAATTTAAATGACAATTATTCCTTTATTTTACTTTATTTTCTAATGAAAAAATTGTTAGCGACGAGTGAGAGACAGACAGATTAGAAAACTAACCAAGGAGGGAAAAAAATCGACAACGCGTGTGCACTGGCAAGTGAAACCTGTAAAGTACAACACGGGAAAACGGAGGAAAGGAACCCTCGCTAAAAGTACGACACTCAGAAGCGGCGCTACTACATTTAGCCGTGAGTGCAACGCTAATCGAGAGTTTCCAAACCCTTCCCCCAATTCCAAATCCCTTCTCCCTCCAATCTTCTTCTGCAGTTGATTGATTCAATAAATTTGCTATCTGTCGATTCCGTGACAGATATATCTGTCTCCGGATTTTTTCTTCTTGTCTTTTTCTTTTTTAATCTTTTTGCGATTCGATTTGTAGAGATTCATTCATTCCATATCGAATAAGGGGGAGAAGGGCGTTTCTTTTAATTTAATATATATACATCTTTGTATAATACAAACCCATTTATTCGATATTTTTTAGAGCGAAAGTGAGGGGAAAATGTCGAAGAAGAAGGCAACGATGACGCTCAAGGATTTTCATGGCGGCTCCATTCCTTCCGATCTCCCTCTTCCCTCCGCACCCGGCGTGTGAGTCTGGTTTGCGTTAATTTATGCATTTTGGTCGTTTTCCACAATTTATTTTTGGAATGTGTTTTGCTATATCTTGGTCTTCTAAATCTGCTTGGATTTTTCACAACCCATCTCAAGTAGCCGCTTATGATTACTTTTCTATACGGTTGGTCCTTTTTGCAATAGATCTTATGGTATGTGTGCCATCATTATATTTGGTGAAGAAAGACTTTAAGTTCTTGGTGCGTAGTCTTAAATGAGGCTTTTGATTTGATCTCACTATTTGGTATGCGGGTTTTCTGAAACTCTTATAATTGTGTAACTTGACTGAATCGTGTAAGGTACGATGGCATATAAGGTTGTGCCTTTTTATAGAAATTATAGAGTAAACTAAAACTAGCAATTGAACCTCTTGTCACTTATCTCATACATAACATTTTGACAGGACTGTGAGGCCCGTTGATCGTGGTGGATTTGATCGGCAGATGTCATGGGGTAGCCCGGCAGGAAGGTCTGACCATCGGTTGCGGCCAGCATCTGCTGGCTCAGCTAGGACCCTTGATGAAAAATCTCCATTTCTAAGTCATAGTTCCCATATAGGTCGCAATTTTGACGAGGATGAGCGTAAGCCTTTGGATGGGGTTTCAGGCCCTCGCCGAACAATTGCAGACGAAAGCTTTCGTGCTCAACCTAGTCGCATGACGGAACACAAGACAGATAATATTATATCTGGTGCTAGAGTTGGTAGTAGTCCTTCAATACCTGTGTCTCAGCTATCAGCTGGCTCCACTGGTGGCTCTTATGCAGGGAGGGTTGTTGAAGTGCATAATTCAAAGTCCAACAACCAAACTTTAAGTGGTAGTCGCAGTTATGGGTCAAGTTATCCAGTAGTTGGCGGCAATGCTGGGCAAGCAGTGGCTGGATCACATCCAAATGCCTGGGGGATAAGGAAGGAGGCTTCTAGCATGAAAGAGCCTGCAGTTGCTGCATGGTCAGCTCCAGATGCTGAGACAAAGTTAGCCCATGCCAGTGCTCTCGAGAAGGTCTCATCTGGTCGGTGGAGCTCAAAACAACAAGTTAATCCTCAAAAAGATGCTGCAGTCTTTGGACATCCTGAAACCGAGGGGAAGTTTGAGTATAATTCTAGCAATGCATACATTAGGAAAACTTACAATAGGTTAGATGTGGTTGCTGACTCTGACTATGAAGACATTGGTTTGGTAATGCATGCTGAAAGAAGTCTAACTTTTGGAGATGGGATTCACGGTGGTAGAAAGGAGGTGCCGCAAGCTTATGAGAGGGCTAAATCTGCCATACGTGTGGATTCCTATGAGAAAAACACTGCTGCTAC
Organism: Monilaria moniliformis; assembly: GCA_034509125.1. Lineage (NCBI taxonomy): Eukaryota > Viridiplantae > Streptophyta > Magnoliopsida > Caryophyllales > Aizoaceae > Monilaria > Monilaria moniliformis. The sequence continues at coordinate 17,472 of JAYDZE010144350.1, forward strand.
TGCTAATGGTTTACATTCGATTCAGTCCTCTTTAAAACCTGTTGGGCCTGAGTTTCAGTCAACATTGTCTTCAGAATCATCAGAAAGACCAAAGCTCAAATTACTTCCAAGATCAAAACCATTGGAAACCATAGAATCACCAAGTGATCACAAGCAGGTAAATTTGTGAAAAAAGGCTGTAAATCTTTTTTAAATATTTTATACTTTCTATTTTAGCTTCAGCATTGCAGTTCCCTTTTCATTTTTGAGTTCAGAGATATGAGCACACTACTGATAATCTCCATATGGAGGACAACCATGAAGTTAAAAATCCTATTGTTGGTGATCGAGCTCCAGAGCGCCCAAAACTGAATTTGAAGCCACGATCACAATCCCATGAGCATCTTGAAGTAATCAAAGAAGTCAAAAGGTTCAGAGTTTGTATTTTCTTTTCTTTTGAATTTTTTTTAATATGTTGTTATCCCTTTATTTTTCTTTGTCAAATCTTCTATGGAGACATCTACTTGATTATCAGATCTCTCCCAAGATAAGTTACTCTTAGTCAATATCTTTCTAGTAAGTCTGTGCTGTTAGATAGAGAGATTAATGGAATTTATGGAGGGGTGTGAAGAAATATATGCTTTATAAGAATTTTATGACATAATTTAGTTTAGTGGGTGCTGACGTTGTTGGGCTGTACTTTCTGAAATTGCTGCTGGCATATATAATCTAATACCCTTAATCATAATTCACATATGAAGTATGCATGAGTTTGGGGGGTGAGGTGGGGGGTGATTGTGTAATGCTTTTTTTTTTTTTCCTTTTGTAGCATTTATTTCCTGATTGGTGTTTTTTTTTTTAATTATTATTACAGCTACCCCCTTTTATTTATTGAACAACAAATTCAGTAAAACTGATGGAGGGTTAAAATGCAAAGAAATGTGTCTAGTTATATGAATAAATTGACACTGTTGACTGTTGAGGTGTATCAAATCTGGTGGCTTTGAAAAAGAGAAAATAATGTGCTTAAAAAATACTTGGATAATGATGTTGCACCCAGAGTCACATCATGAGCATGGAGCATTTTTATATGATTTTCTTAAACTCTTTAAATTCTAAAATATAACCTTCATTTTGTAATGCCCAAATAGCTGGATTTCAGTTATTTCTTGAAGGTGGCAGTTATAAGAGAATTAGATGCAGCAATTTTAGATACTATTGCCATTTTGGGAAGGCCCGAACTGAATTGTAGCTGTTTCTTGAGGATCCTTGTTTATTTGAAAGCTTGTTAGTGTTTTGTTTGGATAACCTAGGTTAAACTAGCCAGAAAATGTATGGTTCCGTTGAAGCCTTTGTTTCACATTGTTCATTGTTTACATGGACAACCAATATAACACAAGTCTTTGGGTCCAACTAAATTGGATTTTTTTATCTGATTTTGCACTGAAATAAAATGGTTAAACTGGCTGCACTTATTTTGTTCTACAACAACTTTATCTGTCTGTGTATTTCTATTTGAATCATTCTTGTCTCCAGTAGGAGGTATACCTTCTGACATCTATTCTGCATTGTCTTGTTACTCTAGAGGGACTGTTTTTGGGGAAGCTCGCCCCCGGGAATCGGTGAGTTCACTTTTATCTCCTTTCAGAAAGCTTATTTATTCCTTGTAGGTTTAGCTGAAAGTGATTAATTGGCTCGCCTTTGAATGTTATTTTGCATCTCTAAGTACTAGAGGATGATAGTTCTTTTTATTTGGAAAGGGCCAAATACATCCTTCAGTGCCCAAGAAGTAATTTTGGGTACACATAGACCTAATTGTTTCTATCGATTAACAAATGAATTACGAACACTATTTGTTTTGCTTTTACCAATCCTTCTCTAAAACTTCAGGTATGCACTTTAATTTCAGGTTCAGTCTACTTTTATTTGTTTATCTGTAATTTTATGTAAAATAAAGTACTTGTACATTACAAACAATTACATAAATATATTTGGTTGTATTCTGAAAAGATAAAACTGAAAAAAGTATTTGAACCTTTCAAATTTCTTAATTTTGTAGCCTTTTTCTCACTTTTTTTTTTTTTTTCTGCAGTATATACCTATATTTGGATCCATCCAATTCTGAATGATAATTGATTTAGGCTTTTTTTAGGTTGAGTAGTTGAATTAGTAATTTATTACTCATTAAGTGTGTTGACTTATAATGCAATAAAAAGCATATGCAATACCAACCCACCCCCCCCCCCCAAAAAAAAAATAGAAAAAAAGAAGACATTATATGTTTGATAAGAAAAAAAATTAAAGATTGGGAAATTTCGACTGTCACACACGATTGGAACCTATGACTTTTTATGAAATAATGAATTTCAGTACTTCAACCTCAGGACCATTAGAAAATAAAGAATCTGAATACTTCTACTTTATAATCTCAATGCTCTGGGTGTATTTGACCATTTTCTCTTTTCTTATTAGGGTGCAGTCTCTTTAGTTGTAAATTTATCATGAGAAATAGAGGGATATAAAAATTCTCTCATTTTAAATCCCTCATTTTGTTTTCATCCTTTTCTATAGAAAAGAATTTCATCATTTCTTATGCCTCATTTTCTCCTCCAAGGAGGGATAATATTATCACGCCAAGAGCTCATGATAATATTATCCTTATTGGAGTGAAAAGGGTGGATAAGAAAGGGTTAAATTCTTTTTTATAGAAAATGAGGGAAAAGTAAGGAGGAATTAGAAGGGAGAATTTTCTTATCCCTCATTTTCTTATGAAAAAATTCAACTAAAGAGAACGCACCCTTAGTAAACAAATTGATTCATGTCATGCGGTCTAAATTTCAGTTAGTCTTGTTCCTCTATAAACAGGTTGCTTTCATGAGTTATGTCTCATCTAATCAGTTCATATTGTTTCGAAGCTACTATTGCCTTTGCTTTTGTTAAGAATTGTTGGCATCGTGGTAGGTTCTTAAGGCACGTGGGGTTGAAGATGACTTAAACAACCATGAGGGTCAACCTGCGTTGAGGTATTTGGTTACTTGTACGCAGCTTTGGACGTTATTCAACGTCTGGATGTACTTGATATTTAGGCATTCATGAAAATGAATTATATTTTATTTGCATTTATTACACTTATAGGGTGAAGGAAGTTTCTCCAAAGGGTGATGCATTCACGCCGGGATCTTCTGTACGCTACAGCGCAAAATCTGAAGGTATTCCTTCCAATCAAAGGATGGCTAAATACTCTAACAGGCAAGAAAACCAGCTGGATGTTGAGAGAAGCGATTCGCATAGGAGGAACAAGCAAAACGAAATTTGGAGAAATAATAAGGATGCTGAGAAGCACCGGAATCAGCAACCGAAACAGCCACAGGACAGGGCTCCATCTCCAGAGACTTGGCGAAAACCTATTGAGCATGGCAAGCCAGCACCAACTGATGCCCCCATACGATATGGGAAAGCAGCATCTGCAGTTGAGCTGGCCCAGGCCTTCTCAAAATCAATATCAGATCCAACTGCTGCTGATCGACTGTCTGGCCCTAGAGGCATCCCTGGTCGCAACCAGATGCCTTTTTCCAGACTTACGGGCCCAGCACCAAGACCTCAGATCAATGGTTACTGAAGTCGAGATGAAGAAATTGTGAGGAAGGTCAAAGGCTTGAAACTTTATATTGTGCGAGGCGCTTTTTTTGTCAGCATAATTTGGGAGAATCCATCAAATCTGGAGGCGTGCAACATCTAGCCAGATGCTCGCACTTATAAGAAGACCAGAAGACGTGAACCAAATTGTTTTCATGTTGTACCCATCATAAATTACTATGCTTAGGGGACTAAACTATGTTCATGGAATAATTATTAACTGAACAATACCATGGTCAACCAACTTGTGCTGATTATCATTCAGCTACATTCCAACTTCTGTGCCAAATACTATCATGAAGTTGAACATTTTTGTGTTAATGTTTTTGGTTCTTCAGCAGCTCAAGATTGAATCACTTTACACAAATAGTTCAATATAATAAGAAACATGAGCTGTGACATTGAAAATTTGACACGATGACTCAGTAGCAGGCTGTAGGGATGCCCACAGTCCGGTTCCAAACCGCCGATTCCAGTTCCGAGGCAAGGTGAATCGTAACCGAACCGTGGACAAAAAAGATGGTTCCGGTTTGAATCGAAAACCGACGGTTCCGGTTCTGGTTCAAAATTGTCGGTTTTTTACTGGTTTTTCAACGATTTTTGACGGTTTTTTGTCGATTTTCAACAGTTTTTTTCCGATTAACTGCTGTTTCTTGGACCAAACCGCCGGTTACGGTTCCAAAATGACAAGAACCGGAACCGATGAGCCAGTTCCGGTTTAACCTGTAAGCGCCGGTTCCGGTTCTAAAATCGGAACCACCGGTTCTGGTTCCGGTTCTAATTTGAACCGCCAGTTCCAGTTTAAGCGGGCATTCCGAGTGGGCTACATTAATTTGTTCATATAAAAGATTGTTGTTTAATCTATGCGACGAGAGAAACCACACTTGATATATATATATATATAATAGGTCGGATACAAACTAAGGAGCATGCCATGACATGAAAATTAATGTGGAAAGAAACAGCAGCTAGTTTCCTTGTTCAGAAATCAGGGCATAGGGACTCTACTTATTGATTGACAATATATGTTTAAAGCTGCTGCGTAGGAATTCAAGGCATAGGGAAGGGCTGAACGAGAAGGGACACCAAATTTTTCTTGGTTTGGGAATGGGGAAGGCCGAAGCCATCTCCATGTTGATACATGCAGAGTGAGATTCGTCCAAGATTCATGGCAGTCTGCCGGAAATTCTTTATGGGCTTCTCCATCAATATCTCTTTGTTCATTCGCTTCAACGCCGTCTCGATCAAATGCTTTACGTGGTTGCGAGCATCCTCCTCAGAGCATCCTGTTTCCTTCATGTAGCACTGGATTGATTTCGGAACATCCCCTCGTTTCATTTCGTCCTGTTTAGGAACATAACTATATTCAAGCGTGGATGTGTTGAGTTGTGGCTTAAGATATAGTATATAGATATTCTTACAGATGAAGTTCCCAAGTCATCGGCCAGACGAAAAACTGTGGATGGCCAACGAATGATACCAGGATATTGCTCTAAGCTTTGCAATTCCTTCTTGTTTATAGGATTTGTGGTGAAGTAACCATAAAAAAGAATTAGAGGACCGGCAATGGAAATCCATGCCGTATTTAGGTACTCATTCGTGGTTGGGACATATCCGCTGTGAAACCATCTCGCTTCTAAGTAGTAAGCTCTACACAGTTCTGCCCACTGAAACAACAAACACATTACTACCAAAATTCCTCAGACATTATGCAAATCTTAGTATATAGATACACATGTTTTTTACCAGTTTCCTCAGATTTGAGATAACATTGAAACCTTGGTCCCTGAGAATATGATAAGCCAATTCATTCGCGGAATTGAAGAGAGCTAAGAAACAAATCTTCATATATTCTGGAAGGCTGTCCAGCGAATTAATATCCCACCTGAAGGTAGTAGCATTAGCGATTGACGAGGATATAATGTTGCATGTGAATTAATTAAGCAATCAAACCTCTCGATTGTGTGAGTGAACAACTGAAGTTCTTCCAATGTTCCATATACGTCGTATATGTCATCTATTATGGTGGTCAACGCCGCAATCTTGCTCAAAACCTCCCTGGAATATCCAAGATGAGGCTCCGGAGTGAATCCCAGAGCCCACAAAAAACACTCTGCCAAGCGGTGCCTGGCGAACCCCAACTTTTCCGGCAGACCAGTCTCTTTATACCACCTGTGATTGTAAATCGCGCACAATGACTGCATGCACTCTTTAGTAAAAACAAAAGCTAGTAATTTACTAATTTTACCTTGACACGCGCTTAAGCTCTTGCTGGTATGTTGCTTGTACCATGTTAAAATCCAATTTGGATAGCTCTACCAGAGTAAGGTTTGCTTCAGATGTACTCTCGTACGCTTGTATGTACCACCTGGCTTCTAGCCTCTGCAATCTCCAGTGTAGAGGAACCTCCAAAGCATGCCTCACTTTCTCGCTTAGACGCGGCTCTGTAATTTGGTCAAGTTTTCGAGTAAGATGATTCACTGAGAAATCTTTGGCCAGATCCAATATGCTTTCCCCTTCCACGCATAAATATGAAGCTTCATACAAAGATATGAGTCCTCTCACGTCTTCACACAGGCAGGCCTTGAAATTTCCTTCATCGTCCATCAAACTACAGAAAACCTCTGCAACAATAAATTAAATGAGGTTTAGTTAATTAGGCAAATATTATTGTTAATTAGTTCAATTCAAATGTATAACCTTGAGGAACATGATATCCATGTTGTCTGAGAAGTCTGAATTTGAGAGCTGTGACGTGCAAGCCCTTTTCTCGGCATTCTTGTGCCTCATAAATCTTGTCCAACATTTTCGCTATCTGGTCCTGGAAGTGGCCAGATAAACCCAGCTTCTGTAGATTGTCGATAAGGTCAAGTTGGTCCAGCTCGTCTTTGGCTTCGTCAATCATTATTCTCACCAGATCCTTCAGCTTCTCAGCTTCGCCCACGTACTTTTCTCCCTGCATGAATGTCCAGCAAATTGATGGACGCAATTCAATGTGTAGGGGCATGAAATTAATGATTCTGGTTTTACCATGTATGGACTTGCAAGGGACTGAATGTAATCGTCATCCCAGATGCTGGCTTCATAGTTTGCAGACCTCCTCACCTCCTCCATGATCAATATATTTCGATCTTAACAAGCTCAAAATAATTTATCACAAACTTATCCCACTCAGATTGAATAAACGAATCAAATGTTGTTAAATAACGAAAACCATGAGTTAAATAGAGCCAAAATGACGGGTGCTGGCAGACCTGTGATGTGATGTTCAAAGCATATGCATGTGGAGGAGCTCGAAAACCGGTTTACAGTATTGTACGACGTAACTCAGCAACATCGTACAGTGATTTTATAATGAGTGATGAGATTTGCCTGAATATTATTCAAGTTCCAGGGATAATTGATGCGTATTTTACAGTATAGATTTAAATTCCAATTAATTACATATTAGTTATAAAATATCTTAAAATCACTTATAACTGTTTTTAAAATCACTTTTAACTGCAAGAGAACAACGCTGATAGTAGTAATTAGGGGTCGAACCCACATGGAAATGAATTGATTGCTTAACCAAAAATTAAATTAAAAAGATGAGGAAAATAAATTAAAGTAAAGAAATTAAAATTATGAGATCAAATAAAAACTAAAGTGTTTTAAATAAGATTGAAAAGATTATCCCTAATATGTTTCAGATGAACACTGTACTTGATTGACTCAAATTGGGGTTCCTAGTTCAATTTCATGGCATTAAAGATTGTGTCTATTTTACATTCTAACAACACTGAACATGTCAGAAAAATTGTGGAATTAATATCAGCTGAACACGTCTCAAAATTCCTAAATATTAACCTAGATTCACGTGCAAGCTCAGTAAATCCAAATTAATAGTTAAAAAATTTCGACACAAATGATTAACATATTTAATTACTTAAACCTAGAGTCATTTGGAAACTCAGTAAAACCTAGATTAGCAATTAATTATATTAATTAACCTTCAACTTTTTCTCTGAACAATACTCAGTTCTGAGGTTTTCTTTAATACTCAGTTCTGAGGTTTTTTTTATAGCTCTTATTTTTCAAGTTTAAGAGACATCAGAAAAAAGACAAGATTAAACCATTAAAGGTGTACATATCCAATAGTTTAAAAAATTAAAACCATAGCATATATTAATCCATGAAATCAAACCTAGGAATGTCAAGTCAAAACTCCGTGGTCTACTTCTCCTGCTCTTTCTCTCTGAATTTCGCCAATTTTGTGCTCCAGGTTCTCCAAGATGCTTTTTCTGGCTCTGAAAATTGGTATTTAAAAGTCTTCACACGTCAATTCTGTCTGGCCGGGTAGATTTTGGTGACTGCCCACCTAGTCAGGTGTGAGTCTTTGGAATCCCGCATGGAAGCCACCCGACTAGGTGGCTTGTTATACACCACTCTACCCAGCCAAGTAGAGGTCTCTGGTAAGTTTCAGTTCTCATTCGGCCTGGTGGGTAGTGGTGCACACATTGACCCGGCCGGGTGGAATTCTCTGGGACTTCTACACTTTGACCCGGCCAGGTGAAATTCTCTGTATCCCAAATTTTCCCAAAATTCAACTTTTTCCTTTGTCATTTTCATCTCTTTTCTTCTCTAAACTTTTCACTAATAGAAAAAAGTACTTAAAAGCGGATAAGAACTCACCTAATTATAACAATAAAAACAAGGCCAATTCTATTGTTATAGGCATGCGAAAAAGGATGCTATTTAATGTTGATAGAAGTGTTTTAATGTAAATACTTTGGATCTTACATTACTAACATTTTAATATAAAGAAGGTGTATTGGTAATTTTGAAAGTTATGAATAAATGTATGAATTTAATATTGTTGTAAAATTTCCACAAATCATATATTGGGCAAAATTGAACCTCAATTGACAGTTGATGTTGGCGCTACTTCATCAGAACGATGTCGTTTTACTTATGAAATATATATGAATAAGAGCTATTGGCACCTAAGTATACAAAATTTGGGTGCTTTTTGGTTTTGCACACGAATTTTAACGTTGCAAATAAATACACGAAATTAATATTATTGTAATTTTGCACAAATTGAATATCGATCATGATTGAATTTGACATGGCATTCTATGTACCACTTTATTAGGGGACTATGGAATGGGATCAAAAATTTGAGTTAGAGAGCAAGAAAAATAAATTATGATGTCATTTTAATGAAGTGTTGTCACAATGGTAGTCATTTTCTGTTCAATTTTGATTGATATTTTACTTATGGAAAGATTACAACAATGTTAAAGTTTGTGTATTTATTCACAATTTTCAAAGTTCATTCGTAAAACTAAAATACACCCAAAGTTCGTGTATTTAAGCGTCAATAACTTTTTTTTATTATTGTATAAGTAAACAACGTCGCTTTAATAAAGTGGTGCCACATATTGATTGAAGTTGACCAATATTAAATTTATAATTATACTTTCCTTGTATTTATTCACAATTTTTAAAATTTGTGTGCAAAATCAAATAACATCGAAAATTTGTGTAAAAATAATTTTGTTACATCACACGCATATTTGTTATTTTTTGTAATTAAATATGTTTTTAAGAAGAGATGTGCGTGGGATTCATAGTTACATACAATACATTTTTTCGAAATCTAACCTTATCATCTTGGTTATTGGTCGATAAATATATTGAGTTATTAGTTATTTATATGGTGCATGCACCTTCCAGTTCATTCACTGTTAACAACAAGAAAAATACCCCAATTCAGATTCTCTATTGCTATATATCTATTCACGATCACTACACAAGCTTACTATATCTGCTTATTTAAATTCATGAAAATGATAAGTTTTGTATTTATAGATTAGATTCTATAGAAAATAATAAAAATATTCATAAACAAAATTTGGTAAGTTAGAGTAATACCGGTGCCTCCATGAGTGTGATCTTCCCAACAAAAGAGAATAAAACAGCAGAATCTTCTTGAATATATTCACAAATTGATCATTACTTAAAAAAATAATTTTACTGAAAACGTGAGATAGAAAATTTGAAGAAATCTTTCGTGGACAGCGGGAAAGAGGTATCGGTCAATGATCATTCACAAATCCGACCAACTTCGTGTATGTAGATCGACTTTCCCTACTTTTCTAATATAAGTTCAGATTATCAAATCCCTGCCGAAAAATCCAAAAGTCGGTGAAAAGGTCAATTTTGAAGAGATTTTATACTCAATTTTGTGAGATTGAATTACTCCTCCCGTCCCATTTTCGTTGTGAATTGTGGTTGAAAATTTTCATGGGCCATGTTAGTATCAATTTTATTTTTAACATTGGCTTCTCACTGATCTATTTATTTAAAAAATATTTTTTTGATTTAAATTATCTTATTAGATATGATATGGTATAGATACAAGTCTTTCACAAAACGAAATAAAAAAATTCTGGCTGGGTAGTGAAAAGTTCATGTTTATTTATTCATTTTAATATTTCTAACTATTTAAAAGTAATTAATTGCAAATTAAATTCCTACATTTCAACAGTTTTGCAAATTAAATCGAACATTTTAATCTGTGGTAAATTCGTTTCTCCTAATTTTTGCATAAATTTGTAATTAAGATTGAGATAATTATCTAATATTAAAATTAAAAATTGATCGGAGTCTTTCGAAACCTAGAAACTTCTTGAAATGTCAATCTTATCATTAAATGTCGACATGAATAATTGAGAGGGGATTAGATGTCACAGAAAGAGTGGTCCACTATTGCAACACAAGGAAAATACGAAGAAACAAAATCACGCTTAACAAATGACAGATTATATCAACAATACAAACGTTTTATCAAAACTATTCCTCACAGTGAAGTGAAGGGGAGTATCATTTTCAAATAATACGTTCTTTAATCAAGTGGATTGGGAAAGAAATTCAAACGTGGGGTTCACAAAGTATCCACTATTCCACTTGCTATCTTTTCCTGTTTTTTTCATTTTTTGAAATATATTAATATTTCTGCGCAAAATATCTAAAAATTACCCAAAACTAGTAAATGATATTTCGAAAATTTAATATAATCGACATACCGATAGAAATATTAATAAAATTCAAATATATAAATTTTGGTCTTAGAAATATCAACTTTACTACTAGCTGACATCTGTTTGATATCCTATTACGAAAACGCACCTCAATCTCAAATATATAAATTTCATGCCATAAGATACAATTCGTCAATAGAGTGATACATTCTTTAAATCATCATATTGGATTTTTTGATGTGGTCCTGAGAAATTGCTACATTTAGGGGTGGATCTGTAGGTATACTATAATAAAAGCATTATACTGTATATCATATTAAAATCTTTGCTATGAAAAAAATAAGATCTTATATAGATGTAGGGGTGAGCAAAATACCCGAAATCCGAATATACGAATCGAACCAAATCGAAATTTAAAATTTGGTTCGATTTTTTTCTGATTTTGGTTCGGTTCGATTTTAAATTTTCCCGATTTGACGATTTGGGTATTATGAACACTAAAAAATAATTAACCCATTAATAAGTAATATTACGTTTTTACATAAAATAAGGGGCAAAATTGTACATAAGCCATCGAATCACTCTCTCCTACATTATAATCCCTGAATTTTCATCTTCCATGTATTTTGCAGTTGTCGTTCCCCATTTACCATGCCTACCTTATTCATCGCATAAGTTAACGTTATTTCTCCATTCTATGTTCAAATCGAGTAGTTGTCGTTTATCATTTACCACCGAACCAAATGATGTGAGTTTGATAGGGGTAGTCCAAATCCAAAAATCGAACAAAAATAAAAAAAGATTAGGGTTGTGCGACGAGGGACGGAAATTAGGATTGTGCGACTGGTAGTCGCCGTTCTCCATCAACATCCAATGTCGTTTTTCTTGTCTGTGGTCTCACTTCCTGCTGAACGCAAAGGGGGCGATGGGGAGAGGGGGCAAAATGGCGATTTTCCGGTGGGGTGAGGAAAAATTGGCCGTCGAGGGGATTGGTCGCCCCCTCCCGCTCCCCTGCATCTGCCATTGATTGTGATACATTTAGGGATGACGATGCATGAACATGAGATGGGAACATGATATGGTCGATGATAACGGTTTAACATCATCACTGGGATTGACTAAAGGGAGTGACGAATTAGGTTTAAGTTTTTTGTTATTTTTTAAAGAAAAAAGTAACATAAGTAATTAATTGTGACATGGAACACCCGAATCTTTCCAAATTAAATCATCTATTGCATCTTTGCATTTAATCTTCTATTGCATTTGAGATCAACGCCATATGACAATTTTATGATTTGAAATTAATGGCGTTAACTAATTGCGAAATGAAAGTCGTAATCTACCAAATTTACTTAGAATTAAAAAAAAAAAATCGAAGAGCAATTTTAAAGAAAAAAAAAACTTATTGTATGGAGGTCATCTATGCAAAGCTGTAAAGTAAATATTATCAATTGATGGGAATTTTTATTGATCGGTGTTTGTTGGAATATTATGAAGCTTGTCATGAGCTCAATGATGAAACTTATAACGTTTCATTTGTGAATATTCTAAAAATCAATTATCCAATAGGCTTAATAGAAGTGTTATATGATGTCTGCCATGATTTCGTGAAAGGCAACGATTTATAATGCTCGATCTGTTACATGAAAGAGACGAAAATTAGAAGACTGCTTGATCCAGATGAAGAACGGAATTTTTTTTTTTTTCATTTTTAGGCGAATTAAATTGGTATGTAATAACTTTCCTTGTGCAATTAATTAATATCATTAAGTTCAAATCATAAGATTGACGCATGGCGGCGTTCATCCATGTATGCAATAAAGGATCCGATTCGCAAATTTCCTGCCTCATTTATCAGCCTGCAACAATTTTCTTGTTGAAAAATTAAGTTATTTGGCCTTTCATATGGCCAAGAACTTTGGCCTTTCGATTGGTCGTAACCGCCAAGGTTATTATGAGATGTCGCTTTTTCACATTCCTTCCTTAGGCCTATTTATAGGCGGGGTTTTTGAGAGAAAGAAAAACACCACAACACAATCTCTCTCTCTCTCTCAATTCACCTCTTGTCATTCACGTATGACTTAGCATCATTTGCTCGATTCCCGGAACTCAGTCAAGTTCGTCGGTGCCTAGCGGATTTGAGGTGCTTCCACACGCTAGGAGGAAGTCGTTTTATCTTTGGGGACGATACGTCAATCCGAAAGCACCAGCCGGGGCGTAATTCGCCTTGCGGAAAGAGGCCTTTCTTCGACTCGACTTATAGTTTGGTTTGTTTTATTATTTGTCGTTGTAGTTTTCGTTCTATTCCTTGTTGTTTTGTTCTTTCGGTTATAATAGCAAGAGTACTGCATGTTTAACGGCTTGAGTTTTTTCCATATTTCTAACAGTTATGTTCTATTTGATTTTTAATTATTATTTAGCATTGTTTTTTATATAGTTATTTATGGGGACATACATGAAACGAGTGTGATTATATGGTTAAAACAGTATATTAATTTGATATCCAAATCAACACTTGTACATATAACGCCATGTCGACTCTGGCATTTTCTGATTTACTTCACTTACATATACAGGTTTGCATCATCATGGAATTTTACATTCTCCTTCCTCCCTTATTCTCGAAATACCACGTATCTGGTCTGCCATTGCCAAACACGCACATTGTGTGTTTCTTACCAAAAAGCAATGCCAAAATTGGTGAAGATTAACAACACATTGACTCACTCCATGAGTATATATCAGCATCTGAATGAGCAGATTACATGCACAACTTCTTCTATGAGTTGTATAGATTTAAATCCTGCCATTCCTACAGGACAAGTAAAATTCTCTGAACATAATTCTAGAAAAATAATGATTGGATATGAGAAGGCTTCCACTCTAACAAACATAACTGATGGGAAAGTAGAGAGAGAATGACTTAAGAATGACAAGAAAACAACTTTACAAGAGAATAATGTACTTGTAACTTTTGCATGCTTTGACAGCTATGCTCACTCTATTGTAGTCTGCTACTCAACCATATATATTAACAAGGGCACCCTTATTTCACAACTAAAGAAAAATACCACGAGTAGTTTGATATTACGGTTGATAAAGGGTCAGAAACTCATTTCCCAAATGGCTTCGAACTGATATAACAGATTTTCGGACTAAGCTGAAAACCTCTCTCTCTCTCTCTCTCTCATGCTAGAAATGAGGCTCTCAGCGCCCAAAGACATTGATCAAATGTGTATGTTGACCAAGGATGCCTAACAAACTTCAACAAGAAGATTCCCACTGCCTGTCTCTTCCTTCCTTTATGTGTTAATCATGTGAAAGACACTTATAAATAGGAATTCCCTTCCATCATTTGGCACTCCCTCCTAACAATGATTCATCATTTATTTTTTCCACAGAATTTCAGAATGTTTGCGTGGTCTACATTGTTCTTATGACATTCATGTCTGTTATTCAGTGTTAAAACTTGCATATTTGCAAGAGTGAAACGATGGGGAGCAGCATGGACAATAAGAACCACAACAACAACAACAACAACAACGGAAACGATGAAAGGTTCAAATCCAAGAACCTCGACGCTGAAAGGAGAAGGCGGAAGAAACTCGGTGATAGACAACTAGAGCTACGCGCCTTAGTCCCTAACATCACAAATGCAAGGAATCAAAAACCTCTCAGTATGAATTATTACTTTCATTTTAGTTTCTCTCAATATGAGCTTGTTGGTGCAGATGACTAAACCCGCCATAATCACTGATGCGATCACGTACATCGAAGAGCTAAAAATGACTGTGGAAGAACTAGGCAACCAACTCCTGCAAATGGAGGCAACTAGTATTGATGAAGAGAAGATCAAACTGAAAGAGATTGCTGATGAACAAGAGATGAAGAAACATGGAATAAAAGTAGTATTCATTCTATCTCAAGCTGTTCTTTATTGATCAGCATTTTAATTGCTCTTATCATTTGTCAACAGGTGGAGGTGGAGGTTGAGGTAAACCATATTTGTGGGACGAAGCTATGGATAAGGATTGTGTTCCAGAAGAAGAGAGGCGCGCTTACTAAACTAATGGAAGCCATTAGCTTGCTCGGGATTGATCTGAATGATACCACCATTACTACTTCCAGAGGAGCAGTTCTTTTCACCTCATTTGGTGAGGTATAATGACTCTCTCAAATAGCACACTTAACCTATGGATCTGACTGCTCTTCTATGTTAGATTGTATATTTTTTAAGTAGAAAACATGAATAACATTCTTTACAATCAACTGGAAAATGAAGAGCTTATAATTTTCTTTGATCCAAAATGTTCAGGGAATCCGTGGTGGACTGCCGGAAGCTGACCAGATGAAGAAGTACCTGTGGGAGATCATAAGGAGCATCTAGAGATATTACAATGGCGATTAATTCACATTGATCGATTATTAATCCCATTCCATAGACAAGTTCTGAGATTGAGGTGAACAACAGAATAAGTATGCCAAGTTAAACCAATTTGATACAATACTAATTCTGGACATGGCCATTGTATTCTTCAAGATTTTCACTGGTACAAGAAGCGAACAAAATCTTCTTTGTTTGCAGTTACTTTAGCAATGGAAATAAAGAATCTTTAAATTTTAGCAGCATTCAAGTGAACCAGAATTACAAATCTCACAACTAAGTGAAATGCATTTCTGATAATTAAGGCACGTTGTAGTAAATATCACACTAGGCAAAATACATCACCGTTCCTCTATTATTACATATTTATATCGATTTCTATCTAACCGTCAATAAATTGTTTCCAGTAAAGTGTCTTAAGAGCTTTACTCTAGCATACATTCTATAATATTCTGACCCAAGATATCACCTATAGGGGCAGGCCCCAGGTACATTGGGCCCTTAGGCTAGGCTAAATAATTTATACTTTGACAATCTGTTGGGCTGGGCTTATACACCAAAACTGTATATATGCAAAAGAGACCCAAAACTAACAGCCCTCTCTCTCACATTAATGTGAAGATATTCTAAAAACTATTATAGTTGAAAAAGCTTGTGAAGAAACCTCAAGAAAAGAGCATTGACCTTGCAGAATTCCACATAATTAATGTGGAGATGTCCCACAAGCCACTCTTGTAGTGTCTGTTGGATATTTTAGTTTAATTGGATTAATTGAATTGATCAGTAATGTCATAATAATACACCATATAATTTTGGAGGTGCGGAGTACACGCTTATATGAATTTGTTATGATCTTAAGGCGAAGCCCCTAAGGGACGGGGTCCGGGGTAGCGCCCCTGGAAGCGGGGTCCAAGGGGTGGCAGCCACTGGCAGGGTCCAAGAGTGGTGGAATTTATCCACCCGGCCGCGTGAGGCAGTACGTGGATTACAGAGAGTTCTACCCGGCCAGGTGAGAAGGTGGCATGTGTCCACCCGGGTGCATGGAAGTTGAGACAGTTTTTTCCCGTTTTTTGGTCTATTTTTAACAGATTTTGGTTCATTTCTCAGAACATACGAAAACATACTTTTGTCTAACTCTCTGAATTTTATCCGATCAAATTTTTGGGTGAACCGACCAATAGATTTGATCTGAAAGTGTTGTACACGACTTTCAGAGATCCTATTTATTATTTTGTTCGTTTCTTGTTAATCTCCCTTGCAAATTTCCTATAGTGTCAATCAACAATTGGACTTTAGGTGGAGCATTGGCCTCGGTGATGGTTAAATATTGTCTTCTTAATGGAGAATCCAGAGTAAATGAACAAAATCATTATTCTGAGACAAAGGCGATGGTTGTTGAGATGGTGAACAAGTGAGAAGTAAAAGTAAACGCTCTCAACATGTGAGAGACAACACCAAAGAAAAGTCTAAACATATAAAATACTTCAAATGCCAATATTGCGGTGGTCCAAACCACTACGAGAGAGATAGAAAGAAGAAAAGAGATCGAATGCGTGGAAATAATGAAAATGCATAGAAAGACACAACAATAGTTGCAACTGATGGCGATATTGTTCATAGTTTGTGATGATGCTTGCGTGAGTTTGTCATGCCAAAAAATAAAATGTATCATTGATTTGGGTGCATCATATCCAATCATGGAGTAACAAAAGTTGCTCGTATAAGAGACATTGTCATGCTTGCTGACACAAAATGTAAGCTTATCTTGAAAGATGTTCGACATGTTCCTGATATCAGAACCAATATTATTTCCACTGGAAAGCTCGAAGAAGATGGTTATATCAACCATTTTGGTGAAGAAAAATGGAAGCTAATAAAAAGCTTCCTTATTACAACAAATGATAGAAAGCAAAATTCAATCTACCTAATGCATACGACATTGTCCAATGGAAAGGTGAATGCAGTCGTCAAAAAATCCTCCACTGAGATATGTCATAAGAGGCTTGGAGATCTGAGCTAGAAGTGTGTAGAGATCTTAGCTGAAAGAAACCTTATCATTGAGGTAAAAGAAGTGCACTTGAAAATCTATGTTGATTATTTGACCAGAAAACAACCTCAAGAATGGCTCAACCTCTTGATTTGGTGCACACTAAAAATCAAAGACCAAAACTTTGGAGGTCTTTAAACTATGAGGATTGCATTTGACTTGATCAACTTTTCCCCATCAACTCCAGGTGGTGATGTTTTACATAAAGTTTGATTTGAAAAAGACGTGTCGTACAAACACTTGAGAGTGTTTGGCTACTAAGCATTCGTGCACAATCCAAAATATGAGAGATCTAAGCTTGATAACAAATCCAAACCATGTATCTTCTTAGGATACGCTCATGAAGAGTTTGGTTATATATTATGGGATCCAATTTACAGGAAAATCATCAAAAGTAAGGATAACCTTGAAAAATCAAGTTTCTGATGATACAAAGGAAACTCTGAATCTAATTCAGAAGTTTCTGTAAACTTAGACTCAGTTCCTTCATCGACAATCTAATATTACAAGGAAGATATCCAATCAAAGCATGGTGATCCGGTTGATGATAAAGCAAGTGACGAGTAAATTCCACCTGCACAAAATGATGTCTCTCCAGTCAGAAGATCGTCCAGAGAAAGACAACCTTCTATCAATATAGCCCACATGAGTATGTAATGCTCACTGATGGAATATAGCCATAGAATTTTGTAGAAACCATGACACATGACCAAAAAGAGAAGTAGTTAGAAACGATGAAGGAGTAGATAAACTCCTTACTTGAAAATCACACTTATGACTTGGTGAAGTTGACAGTGGGTAAAAGACCACTAAAAAATAAATGGGTCTACAGATTAAAGACTGGGGAGTTTAGCTTACAACCAAGATACAAGGTGAGATTGGTTCTGAAATATTGCAATCAGAGAAAATGTGATGATTTTGAAGAGATTTTCTCACCTGTTGTGAAGATGTCTTCAATCAGAGTGGCGCTTGCATTTGCTACTAGCTTAGACCTAGAGATTGAGCAACTTGATGTAAATACTGAATTTCTGCATGGATATAAAGAAATCTACATGAACTATAAGCTGAAGGTTTCAAAGTCAAAGAAAAAGAGAACATTGTATAAAGGTTGAAGAAGAGCTTGTATGGCTCGAAACAAGCTCCCAAACTATGCATGAAGCTTGAATCCTTCATGTTGACCCATGGCTACGACAAGACCACATCAGATCATTGTGTTTTATTCAAAAAATTCATAGGAGGTGTGTTTATCATACTGTTAGTCTACATTGACGACATGCTGATAGTAGGCCATGATGCCAACAAGATTGATAAACTGAAGAAAGACTAAGCAAGTCTATTGCGATGAAAGGCTTGGCGCACCTGAACAGATCCTTGGAACGGAGATCTTCATGAATAGGAAGAGCAAGACGCTGTGGTTATCTCAAGAACAATATATTGAGAAAATTTCTAAAGATTCAACATGAGCAAGTCGAAGTCCGTCACCGCTCCATTTGCGGGTCATGTAAAGCTCAACTTAGCGCAATGCCAAACGAGTGAGGTAGAAAATGAAGAATTGCAATAGGTACCATATGCTTTTGCAGTGGGTAGTTTAATGTATGGCAAGATATGCACTAGACCTAATATAGTTTATACAGTTGGTGTGGTTAGTAGATTTCTCTCTAACTTAGGAAAAGAGCATTGGGCAGTAGTGAAATGTAATTTTCACTAACCATATCATACTTGTTGGATATACGGATAACATAGACTCTTGGAAAGTTCACGTCCGAATACCTGATGAGACCTGCAGGATTAGCTATCTCGTGGCCAGCGGCTGATACAGGGGGGCGGGAGGGAGCGACCGACCCCCCATGACGGGCAATTTCCCAATACCCTGGCCGGAAAACCACCATGGTTGCCCCCTCCGTTAGCTGTCGGTCTGTCCCAAAAAGAAGATGACTGAAAAAATTAATTTACTGCAACTAATTCCGCCCCCTTCATTTGTCAGTTCTAGATCTGCCACTGCTCGTGGCAATCAGAACTTCAAAAATATGTGTCACTATCCACAATGGAAGCTGAGTACATAGTTTTGACAAAAACTTGCAAAGAGATGTTGTGGTTGAAGAAGTTTCTACAAGAGTTGGGCTTGAAGCGATGAAAGTGTATGTTTTACTGCGACAGTCAAAGCGCAATTTGTTTGAGTAAGAAAAAGAATTTTCTCACAAGATCGAATCATATTGATGTGAGATATTATTGGATTCGAGATGCACTTGAAAAACAACTAATAAAGTTTGAAAAAAGTGCACAACGATTAGAACGGTGCTTATATGATTACCAAGTTCTTATCTCAAGATAAATTTGAGATATGCAAACGAAAAATGAGTCTGGTTGAATCTTCACATGAGGTTGAGGGGGAGAATGTTGAGAAAGCTTGTAAATAATAGTGTTGCATTTATTGCAGCTAGATTATTTGCAGAGATTAGAAGCAGTTTTATCTGCATGCCTACCTTATTATTCGGGAATGTGGAAAATGAAATATTTTTTACAGTCGTCTCCTATAAGATTTTCTTCTACATTTGCGGCTATAGGATGACTATGGGGAAATAAGACATTTGCAACTCAATTGCTCTATAAAGTGAGCTAAATTCTATTGAAGAAGTATGCAAGAGTTACAAAAGCAGTGCAACTAGTGAGGCGAAATAAGAAAGTTTTGGTAGTGTATTTTGAGAGAAGAAAATTAAAGAAAATCATAAGATTTTTCTATCTCCCTTAAAATAATAGCTCAGTCCTTTTATATTTTCTAAGTTATTAAACTTGTAAGCCTACTATATACGTACTGGAAGATTTCTAGATTATGAAATCGTGTTTTTTCTCGATTTGGATTTTCTACACAAAAATTATTGTCTTATGCATTTTGTATTCTGCACAAAATTTATGTTCTTGTTTTGGTTCCATTTTTAAACTAGCGAAAGGAAAAAGAATTAGCTTAGTTTCACTTTTCAAGTATCACTGATTTTGATACTCTTTGATAATTATCACCATTTTCGCAACACTGATCTCACACACACGCTCCTAAAGTTCACCTCAACCAAAAGGCCGAAAAAGCAACAGATCCCTAACAAAATGCAAGGACTCTCAAAACTCTAGATTCCCATTTTTCTCTTCTATCTTCATTCTTTTTATAGTCCCAAAAACTGTTATTCTTGGAAAAACTCACCTACAAAAATACTGACAAAACTCTCATTCTCAAAATAGATGAAACAATTGTCATTCTTGTGCCTTTTTTTTTAGTTATTATCTACAATTCTAGATATGAAGTTAATTTGTGATACAATCAATTGGTAATCAATTGGAAAAGATGAATTTATATTGATGAAAAGTGAATGACTGATCACCAGAAACGAATCTACACTGAGTTCACCAGAGCTCTAGTGCATACACATACATTCATATCATGAAAAGTAATTAGAGTACAACAATTCTACTATTTATCCGGCCAGCTATCGTCTGGAATCTTCATTCTTCTTCAGGTGAACTGCATGCGCTCAACGTCCTGCGTCTAACTATCTAAGAACCTCCAACTTACTTAGTTGACGTGTCCTTTGCTTATTGGTTGCTGATGGTGTTATTCCACTTACTAACTAGTGCTTTATGGTTTACGTTTCTTCATTCTTGAACTTCCAACGGTTCCTCTCAGCGAACTAACTTCCATTCTTCAGCTCATATCTATAATCTGTGTCAATGTCTCCATCTCAAGATTCCTTGTCCTCAAGGAATGAAGGAAATCGTCATTCTATCTCGTCTGCATAATTTCTCAAGTAGCATCAGCGGGTGAATTATTCCAGTGGATGAGCCATTGTGCGACGACGCGGTTGTGACGTTTAGCCATGCGACGCTCCAAGATGGCTTGCGGGTAAGCTTCTTGCATACGTGATATAGGTGGTAGTTGGTTGACCGGTCCTTGGGGCGGTGAAGAGGGCTTGAGTTGAGAAACGTGAAACACATTGTGGATTTGAGCTTCTGGAGGTAGATGTATTTTGTATGCCACTTCTCCGACCTTGTCTATAACTTCATATGGTCCATAGTACTTGGCTTCAAATTTGTGGGGCGATCTTCTGACGGATAGCTGCCTGTAAGATTTTAGTTTGAGCAATACCCAATCTCCAATGTTATAGTTGCGTTCCATCCTATGTTTATCAGCTTGAACTTTCATCCATGCAGCAACTTTCTGTAGGTTACTTTTAAGCATCTGGAGAGTATTTTCTCGATCTCTCAAGAAGAGATCTACCGCGGCTACCGTAACATCATTTGGAAAATAAGAAACATGAATAGGCGGTGGTATGCCATATAAAGCTTCAAAAGGGGACATCTTGATGCTGGAATGATAAGTAGTATTATACCAAAATTGAGCTAAGGATAGCCACTACACCCATGAATGCGGTCTCTCTCCCACAGCACATCTTAGATAGCATTGTAAACACCAATTTACCACTTTCGATTGACCATCGGTTTGAGGGTGATAGGCAGTCGAGTATTGCAACTAAACTCCTTGTAGGGCGAATAACTCCTTCCAAAATCCACTTAGAAACACTGAACCCCTATCACTTGTAATGGTATGCGGCATACCATGGAGCTTAAAGACTATGTTTAAGAACTCCGTAGCCACTGATTTGGCATTAAGGGGATTTGACATAGCCATGAAATGAGCAAATTTGCTCAGCCTATCGACTACTACAAATATCACATTTTCCCTTGAGAATTAGGTAATGCTTCAAGAAAATCCATAGCCAAGTCAGAAAATAGAGAGGTAGGTGTAGGTAAAGGTTGAAGAACACCTGCTGGGGCTGAAGGGTCCACCTTGTACCTTTGGCAAATAGAGCAATTCCTAATGAAGTCCCTTACATCCTTGGAGAGGCCAGGCCAATCTACTACAGCCGCAACCCTTTTATATATTGGTAGTATTCCAGAATGTCCAGCCATAGAAGAAGCATGAAATATATGTAACAATTTTTTCCTCAACTCTGGATCTTGTCCTACCATTAACTTCCCTTTTTTTCTTAACTCTCCATTCTCCAAAGAGAATTTAGAATGAGAACTAGGGTCATGTGATTTCTCCTGAATGACTCGCTGCAATTGTGGATCATTTACCCAGGAGTTCTGGATTTATTGTAGTAAATCCAATGGAATAAGAAAAGATGTGAGGGTAAGTAATGACTTGTCTGGCATTCTAGACAAAGCATCAGCCACTGTGTTCTCACTTCCTTTCTTATACTTAATGATATAATTAAATTGCATAAGCTTGGCCATCCAAGCTTGTTGTGTTGGTGTGCTAAGCTTCTGTTCCAATAAGTAATGCAGGCTTTGATGATAGGTTAAGATAGTAAACCTTCTAGCTTGCAGGTAATGACACCATTTCCTTACTGCAAAGAGAATTGCAAACAATTCTCTCTCATAGGTTGATAACACTTGATGTTTAGGAGCTAAAGTCTTACTTATATATGCAATTGGATGTCCTTCTTGCATTAGAACCGTCCCTATTCCACACCCCGAAGCATCAGTTTCCACAACAAAATCCTTTGAAAAATCTGGCAAGGCTAGTACTGGTGCTATCACCATAGCTTCTTTCAGTTGTTCAAATGCCTTTTGAGTAGATTCAGTCCATTTGAATGTAGATGCCTTCATTAAGTCGACCAATGGTCTTGCAATCACACCATAATTCTTGACAAAGCGCCTGTAATAACCAGTTAAACCCAAAAAACTCATTACCTGTTTAATATTCTGCAGCACTGGCCACTTTGCTACGGCCTCTATCTTTTTAGTATCTGTAGAACCCCCTTTGCTGATATCACATGACCCAGATACTCCACTTCTTTACAGCCAAAAGCACACTTATTTTTCTTAGCCAAAAGTTTATGCAATCTCATCATTTGGAAAACTAGCTGTAAGTGGTGTACATGTTCTTCTCGATCCTTGTTGTAGATCAGTATGTCATCGAAGAATACCAACACAAATATTCTTAAGTATGGTTTGAACACAGAGTTCATCATATTTTGGAAGGTTGCGGGAGCATTAGTTAAACCGAAAGGCATAACCAAGAACTCATAGTGACCTTCATGAGTTTTAAAAGCTGTTTTTGGAATGTCTTCCTCGGCCATTCTTACTTGCCAATATCCTGAGCGCAAATCAATTTTAGAAAACCATCTTGACCCCCTAATTCATCCAACAATTCTTCAATAACTGGAATAGGGTGTTTATCTTTAACAGTGAGCTGATTCAAAGATCTGTAATCCACACACATTCTCCAGGAATTGTCTTTTTTCTTTACCAAAACCACTGGGCTAGCATATGGACTGGTACTATTTCTAATTACTCCTGCTTAAAGCATCTCCTCAATCATGTTTTCCATGGCATCTTTCTGTAATGCGGCATACCGGTAGGGTCTTATATTAACAGGCGTGGCTCCTTCTATTAGTATTATTTTATGATCATAAGCTCTCTTATGGGGTAATATTGTAGGCTCTTGAAATATATCTTGAAAGGACTGCAACACTTGAATTAACTCAGTCCAAGGTTCCTTAACTTGTATGTTGTAGTTCAGGCTAGGTTCATAGAATTCTTCCACTCGTGATAACCCCGAGCTTATTCTAACTTCCTCCATATCACTAATCTCCTCTCTACTCACTTGTCTTGTGTATAATGAGAGACTATTCAATTGTTTCTCCTTAGCAGGCTGCATTTCACCTTTCAAGGTATAAGATGTAATATCCCTAAAACGGCCCTAGTTGAAATTATGAATTTCTGGTGCGATAAGATCGCCGAATAGGGCTTTTCGG
>JAYDZE010144351.1:0-22654 GCA_034509125.1 Monilaria moniliformis
ATATTTTCTACGATATCCACTTAATTATATAGTATGTTTATAATGCGAATAACAATAAAATATGCAAGTATGCAAAAATTATGCATGCTTTAGGTTAGGGATGTCACATATATAACCTGTTCTGAACACCTCTTGGGGATATTATTAACTCGGTCTCTTTCGGGACACGATTTAATGCAATAACAATCCTATTATCACTACATATTAATTCCCACTGCCCAAGATACTAGGATTCTTAGGTTACAAAAAACCTGCAGCTTTTGATAAATCAAAGCAGTGTATAATAATATCGTATACTTACTGTTATATATAAATATTAAGAAATAAATAATCATCGAGATCTCGTCTTTCACTAATTGGCAAAAAAGATTCATCTCAACATGAATCCATTCAGTGTTATTTTACACTAGTGTCATTAGCTTGCCAAGGTTAGCAAACTTCGGAGTAATACTGCAACATTTCATGATAGATCGCCCAAGTCTATCTAGAAGTTTTCTTCTGTAAGCCGTTGATTGAGAAATCTTTAGTGATGACTCGATCACCATTTAATCTATAATTAAAAGACCTAGACTTGTTTGTTCAATCATAAGTGCTTGTAAGATAACATAATATGAAATGGTAAACCAATACGAGAAAATAGATTTTTTCTCATAAACAAGAAATGAGATTTACAATGTAAAGCAGTTTGAAGCATGTTTTTCAGAAAATACCCTAATAATTGATGCTAATTATGATAATTGAAGGTGATTAATCGAGTTAATTGAATTAATTGAAGTATTGATCTTGAAGTTTGAGTTATTAGAATGATTATTATATGTCGATGCATGAGTGTGACTATATAAAGGAATTAAATAACCATAAGTTTACTAGTTAAGTTTAATTATCTCACAGGCTAGCAATGTATTATTTTGATCGAAGGGTTATTTCCTAATGTGTGAATATACTACTAAGTTTTGCAAAGCTGACACCTGTAGTGTTATTTCTTTCATTTGTGTAGATTAGACTATCAACATTCTTCCATCATCTGAGAAGATGTGTCTTCGTCGAGTCATTAATCATCTTTTGGTAATTGTTTAAATACGAAGACGATGTGTGATCGATCTGATTTCCGCCGGAGGATAACGAGTGACGGGAATTTAAAGGAGACTCTGGGATTTTACGTGGTTCGATCGGAAATGATCTACGTCCACGGCTCAAAGTGCGAGTGTTTTGTATTAATGGATGATAATACAGAGATTCTATTACAGAGGGTATGAAAGCATCCCTTTTCTCAGCCGTTCTAGGTCCTATTTATAGTATTACATCAAAGTCAACAGGTACAGGAATAGTGGTCTGTAATGTAGGACACTGTAGAACTGTTGTTGATGGGACGCGGGTAGTTGTCCAGGGCATGGGGCTGCTGTTGATGGGATGTGGGTAGTTGGTCCAGGGCATGGGCGGTTGTCCGAGACGTGGGTGAGACTATCCGAGTAGTGGGTCGAGTAGTGGATTACTGCGGCCGAGCTTGTACCCTTAGTCTGGACTGACGTACTGCCGAGGTGGACTTGGTGCCGATCTGGAAGTATCGCCGAGGTTAGCTTAATGCCGATCTGTAATGATGTGCCTTGTCTGGTCCGACCTGCAATGTGGTACATCTGCCGAGCTGCAAGCCTGAGTTCGGTGTTACTTTGGGCTGTGATGAGGTGGGTCCTAGGGCCGGTCTCGTATTGGGCCAGTCTTGTATTGGGCCGAAGGCCCATATCCTACCAAATGGCTACGATTTTCTCACCTGAGTCGGCCCGAAACTACGTGCACATTCGTTTTACGTAACAATTTTTCAGGCTTGCCTGAAATTTGGATACCAAATAGAAAACTCTCACTACAAGTTTCAAAGCTAGTCATTTATAAATAGAGTTTCTACTTTTATAATTGAATTTTGTAGTATTTTTTAGTGTTTAAAAAATTAAAAATATTCTTAAAAAGAATAAAAATATTAAATAGAAAAAGACATTTCCAACAATTTTCCCTCCTTTTTTCTCTTTCCTATCTAATATCCATCTTTCACTCCCTCATCTAGAGCTGACAATTTTGGATACGAATTGAAACAAAAGCACGACATAAATCTTTTCGTGTTCGTGTCCTTATTATATCGACACGAGAATTTCGTGTCGGACTCATAAAAGTCGTTGTTATTATTATTATTAATAATGAATTATTTTAATTCTTCATCTATTAGTTAGGATTTATTTGAGTATTAGTCTTTTACTTCAAGAATTTAGACTTTGTATGACTATCGTGTCATGTGAAATTGAGTTTATATCTTGCCGTATTGTATCACGTCGTTATTGTATCGTGTCAACACGAATTAGATCGTGTTGCTATAGTGTTCGTGTTGTGACCGTGTCTGTATGAGTCATGTCTTTTTTGTGTTCGTGTTCATGTCAAGAATTTCCTTATCGTGTCATGTTTGAATTTGACCTTATCATGTAGACTCGACACGAGCAATTTGTCAAGCCTACCCCATCTATCTTCCTCTCATGCGTCTCTGTTTCCCCATCTCCTTTTCTTATGTAATTTATTTTCCTGTCTCTCGATTTCACATTCTCTCTCGTATTATAGAAGAAAGTGTACAGAACCCAGAATTTACAAGAAGAAAAAGTAGGGGAGGGTAATTTTTGTTCTCTATTTTTGTTTGTACATGAACAAAAATATAAGATTACAATAAAAAACATATAAATTCAAGTAGGCTTGCTGTGACTCGGTGGTACGCAACTTCATAATATTTCATACATGCTACATTAATTCGACATAATGCAAGTCCACAAAACGGACAAGAACCTAAAAAAAAACCCACACACATTTATGACCATAAACAACAAAATATGAAAACACAATTACAGGAAACTCAATTCAACTATTAAAATTAATTAACTAGTACAAGCCAAAAATGCTTCAAGGGGAAGGGAAGGCGCCGGTGCCGCCACCAACGCCAGGGAAGCCGCCGGTGCCGCCACCAACGCCTGGGAAGCCGCCGGCTCCGCCACCAACGCCGGGGAAGCCGCCACCATTGCCGCCGAAGCTGCTGACGCCGCCAGGGATAACACCGCCGACTCCAGCAAGGCCACCATTAGGCGTGGTACCGATAATGCCGCCCGCACCAACACCACCGGGTATGCCGGGTATGCCGTTGGCGCCCATTCCACCGCCGACTCCGCCAAAAGGCATGCCGTTGTCGCCGACGCCGCTGAAGCTGCCGACTCCGCCGTAGCTGAGGAAGTTCTTCTGGTCGGTGAGGCCTGCTGCGTCCCCTGCAGGCATAACCCTAGCAGCTGCGGCTTCATGAGCTACAACTAGAGCAACCACAACCATCAAAGCCCATGATGATTTCGACATTCTCTCTTTTTCACTCTCAGTGTTGGGAGTCCCAGTGATTTTTTGACACCTGAAAGAATGTGAGAGGGCTCCCATTTTAAAGAAAGTTGTGAAGAGAGAGCAGTTGGGAGAATTGAATGCATGGAAATAAAGGCAGATACGAAAGGCTGTTTTCTTGTGATAATGAACAGTAAATTGTGTATCATCTGCAATGATGGTAGGGGGAACTTGTAAGTATTTTACTAAATAAAAAAGTAGAATGCAATATGAAATTCCAAAATGGCAACTGTATTTACTGCTTGCACATGATTTTGCTGCCCTCACCAACAGGATTGACGATTTATCTTATATTTAAGAATTTAAATAAATCTGCTTAACATCATCCTACTAGTGAGAGAGCAAACAACAAGATTCATGGCTTGTAATAACAACATGTATTGGTCATACTTTCCCAGAAAGTGATATATTGTTAGTCTCTGTCAAAGTATTAATTATTTCTTCATATAGCATGCAATAGCATCATAACGTACGTTCTCCAATTTAGACAAAACGGAACTTGGTTTCACGTTTCCTCTGTCCTAGCTTAAAGATTTTTTTTCCTATTACTAACTTGTTAATTATCCTCGTACAAGACTATATCTACGTATATAATTATATCCATGTGCTCAAGAATTGCAGATCAATGAATATTACCATATAAACTGTTGAAAATTTAAACTAAATATATGCATGTTGTATATGATACAATACATATATGGTAGGGAGATAGAGATAGAGATAGAGAGAGAGAGAGAGAGAGAGAGCGAGAGAGAGCTGTCAAGGTTGCGAAACTACCAACAATCGCTGCAGAAACAGGCCACCTGTCCACAACCACTCAACCAACTCAGTAAATTGCATTTGCAGAGAAGATTACCTGCAAGAGAGAGAAAAAAATCAAATTCAATTCCTACAATAAATCGACTGCAGATGTCACAACTCATAGACGACCGTTGGATCACATATGATCAAGATTTCCTCCTCTCCACTTGTGTCGGTCAGACGGTTGTGATCGAACAATGTGGGTTTGCAGTGGATCCATCGCGTCTCCAACCTCAAATTTAACAAGGTTTAATCACAGTTGTTGTCTGGCATTCCCTGCACTCTGAAAATTGCTTTTAATGCAGAGCCTGCCATCGCTAGAAGTTGGTCAATTCAATTAATTCTCTTCAATTTTACCCAACTATTTCAATCTTACATGCATTTTAAAATTGACAAATTTCATTGCACTAGTCCTGTTTGCAATTGAATCATTCTCACAACAAGTACTCGATTTCTTCAACCATTTGATAGACTACCCCATCGATTGGGTCTTATTATCCTCACTTATAAATCTATTATGATTGGAAAGTGTATATTTTATATATATTTCTATCTTTATAAGAGATAAATGCTGTACAGATCTCAATCCTTAGAAATGGTTGCAAATTAGATTCAACTTCAAAAATATTTTAATAATATCTCAATCTTCTCATTTGTAGTAAATTTATTCTGTCTAATATTTTGTACAAGTTTGAAACTAAGATTATAAATCAATCTGATATCAAAACTCAAAATTGATTGAGATCTTTTTAAATTTATTATTTGAGTTGTTATCCGGTGTTGTCGATTTTATGGAATGACGTTCGTAATGCAACTTGGACTCACACCAACTCTGGATTCAATTACTCGACCATTGGACATCCGATAAGAGCACAATCCAAACAATGAGTTTTGAAAGCCGTCAATAAAATTTTGGATTTCGACATTGGATGAATATTTAAATCTCAACTTCAATCTCGTACAAAAAATTTGTAAAAGTCTGATACATATCTAAAGATTGAAATATTATTAAAATATTTCACAATTAGGATTTCAATATGCAACATGGTCAACAAAAGGTTGAGATGTAAACAACTATTATTTCTACTTATAATGTGCTGCTACTTACTATAAAATTTAAAGACAATTTAGTGAGTTAATAACTATATATAGAGAGAGAGAGAGAGTTGCACTAGTGTGAGAACATAATCTTATTTTATAAATAAGACTAAATCTGATTCGTTGGATCAGAAAACCTACGGCCTAGATTTTCGAAAATACGAAATATGTATAGCATAATAATGCAATCAGTATAGGGGTATTTTCGACACGGAAATATACGTAAAGATATTTATCTTATCCTACGTGGCATATTTATCTACGAAAAGCGTAAATTATGGGGCCCACTTAACTATCGTTTTCTGCACAAAAGCGATTCTTACGGCGACTGTTCACCACTCTCTTTTCTTCCCACCAAAAGCACAAACGTTACACTCTCTCAAACACACACGACTGTAACTACAAAAAAAAATCAATCCACGTTTATACCCACCATCTCATATCAACGTTGAAACAAGTCAAACGAGAAACACAACCAGCATAAAAATAGCATCTATCCAATCATAATATTGTTCTGTATAAGATGGTGCGAGATGCAACTCAGGCGTTGACGACTCCAAAATCAAAAGATAGGAATCTCCTTTATTCATGTTGATTAATGGCTAATACTGGTTTATTCATGATAATGTATCGATACTGGTTAGGGTTGTACCGCTAGAAATTTTTAGGGTTTAGGCGTGTGCGGCTAATAATACAGATTTCAGGCGTGTGCGGCTAATAATTTAAATATATAGAATAATGTCTATTGTTTTCCCGTAATCAGTAAATCTGGTTAATTTAATATGCTTTGCTGCTCCAATATATTGGACGAGTGCTGCTCGAATGTGTTCCACTGCTTGCTTTAACATACATCGTTGCTCCAATATATTTAATATATACTGCTCGAATGAATGAGTTATGCTGCTCGAATGAACATGTTATGCTTCTTGGGTGTGTAATATTTACTGCTTGAATATTCATATATTGTTGCTCATGTAACTATATTGTACTTCTCCATTATATAGGCTATACTGCTCTAGTGAACATGTTATGCTGCTTAGGTGTGTAATATTTACTACTTGTATATTCATATATTTTCTGCTCCTCTAACTATATTGTACTTTTGCATTATATAGGCTATACTGCTCGAGTGAACATGTTATGCTGCTTGGGTGTGTAGTATTTACTACTTGTGTATAACTTATTATACTGATTGATTATGGTTATTTGTTTACAAGTGCAAAGAGAGATCGTGCAGAATATGAATTTGAATTTGAAAGTGACATGTCATTGGCAAAAGTGCAAAAACAGCTTAAGAAGAAAGCTAACCAATCACCCCGACCTGTCCAGAAACAACAACAACAATCGCCTCTTCCCCCCATCCATCAGCTCCATCACACGGCATATTCAAAAGAAGCCCAGAATTCTTCTTAGATATGATGAAGAGTATCAATGATAAATAGATATCTATTGTGGGGGAAATGAGATTTGGCGATTTTGCACACTCCCAAATCACTTATTTGCCAAACCGACTTGGCTTCTGGCTGATCAGCAATTTTCAACCAGAGACGTGCAGTAAAAGATACAGGGGCACGAGCAGATTGCACATAGCCGAGGAGGATGTGAAGATCACCTTAGAATTCCCAAGGGGCAAGGTGCATATGAACAAGAAGAAGATGTAGGATAACATAAAGTTGCTTGATGAGATTGCTGCTGAATGCCCAAAGGGTAAATACAAGATGCTTATATCTTATGTGCATCACCAAATGCACAAAGACACTGATGGCGGACATTGTTCAAGAAATGCTTCATGATATTGATGGAGTCAGCATTGATTGAGTCGACACATGATGGATATGTAAAGTCAAAGATATTGGATTACCTAGTCGACGTCTCACAAATCAAGAAGTACAATTGGCGCACTTACCTGATACAACTGCTGGTATTCAACCACAATAGCTGGGTGAAAAAACCAACAACTCCTTACATCGGCCCCATCGTTTTTTTAACAATCCGATTCAATCATTTAATATACTCATATAGTATTTATACATGCTTATGCGTAAATGATTTAATGCATGCTTCACTGCTCTGATGATGCATACTACACTACTCTGATAATGCATGCTTCGATGCTTGATAGTAAATGACATACTGCTTAGTTGGTTATGTTATGCTGCTCGACAATATATGATATGCTGCTAAGTTGTTTATGCTAAGGTGGTCTGATAATTCATACTTTACTGCTTTAATAATATATGTTATACTGCTTAGGTACTACATGATTTACTACTCTCATAATATGTCCTACACTGCTCTCATAATATGTCATATACTGCCCAAGTAGTGCATTATATACTGCTCCAGAAATATGTTCTATGGTGCTCGGTGATACATTTTATGCTGCTCCGATACTGCAGGTTTTCCTACTCTGATAATACATACATGCTATATTGCTCGAGTATACATGTTTCGATGCTCCATATTATATGATATGCTGCTAAGTTGTTTATGCTATGCTGCTAGATAGTATATGATATACTACTAGAAAAATTAATGTACACCGCTTAAGTGAATATGTTATGCCGCTCGATATGATATGTTATACTGCGATCTAATATAGAATTTTATTTTGTTTATAATGCTTCTATGTAGATAGGGTAGTACTATTTCAACGAACGGTTGTCCATGCATACCCAACAATAAAGGGTTGAACCATGGAGCTACTGAGAATGAGAGAGGCTGATGAGATACAAGCTTGGGGATTTGGCAAGGAGTGCTTAGAAAGTAGGTATGAAGTAGGTTCATTCCTTAATGCTGATGATGACGATGTGCCGCAAAAGGGTATTGCCCGAGAGGAGCCAGCTGTGCCCGTAGATGAAGCAATATCAAACAATAATGTCTGAGAAGATATAAATGCATTGATCATGGCTGCTAAGACAACAACTGAAGTTGTATCCACACTCATCCGGCGTATAAGAGAAGCACCGCCTCAGATCCAAAAGATGGGTTGCTATAAGGTTACCATCGATGCAATGATGAAAGTGGTTGGGCTTAACCAGGATCCAACATCACAGCATGCACATGATGATGATCATGTTGCTGAAATGACTCAAGCAATAACTGAAGAAGAGTATGATGATCCAGAATGGATTAAGGCTGTTGAAGCTGTGATGAAGATGGTGGAAGATAAAATTGCCATGAAGACTGAATTTGGAGCGCCTAGTTTCGACTTAGGATTCAGTGATTATGAGGTAACTTATTGTACTGCTAGTAAATATGTTGTACTGCTTTTATATTATCTTAGGATTCAGTGATAATAACATTTTTTTCCTTATTTAAAAGTTCATGGTGATCGCATGCAATAAGAACAGCCACAACCTGAAGATGAGGTAACAATCTTATATTGTATACTGCTTGACATTTTACTTTATGTTGTTTGTATACATATAATGTGCTGCTTATGTATATATTATATACTACTTTTTTATGTTCCATTGCTTCCATTATATATAAAATACTGCTCGACTTTAACTGTTTCTTTTTACTGTAGGGCGATGAGGTGGTTGTCCAATTGGCTACTCCTCACACTGAGGATATGGCTGAAGTACTAAATGTTCAGCCAACTGTTGTGCTAGAGCCTCTACAGCCTCAAATGGAGCATCAACATGAGGTCGTAAATATACTTCCTTGGTTATATATTTTACTGCTTTCATATATTGTCTATACTGATTGTAAAGTTGTTTTCCTTTTTTGAAGGGTGAGAGTGATGACATGCAGAAACAACAGCCACCACATCAACATGAGGTATACTACTCAACATTTATTGCTACACTGCTTGATATTTTATGATATGCTGCTTGAGAATATCCGTTATGCTGCTTCGATAATGTGTATTGCTCGATATATACTGTATACTGCTCGATCATGTGGGTTGTCTACATTCTGAAATACTTGTTAAAATGCTAAGAAAATGGGTTTTCTTGAAATTAGGTTGTAATAATGTTTAAGAAAATTACTATAATTTTTCTTGTTTTTGTACATTTTGTCTGAATTATTCAGCACACTTAAGTTAGAGGGAAACATGATTAAAAAAAATTAAGTTAACTATAAGATGTATCGTTATCCCCTGAATTTTCTGAAGATTTTAAAAGTACATTTGTTGTATATATAATAGTTGGTTAGAAAACATTGCCAAATGTTGTCCAGTTTTACTAATCTGTGGAAAAAAAAAAGAGATATATTTCAAACAATTAAGAAATTTTTTAAGGGAACCTTTTTTGCATTGAAAATTAGACTATTTGATGTATTTTAACATACTATGTTGAGTCTCTAAAGCTCCTGAAGAAATACAAAATATATATGTGAAATAAGTTTAGTGAAGCAACAATATTTGAATAAAGTAAATATATATACAAAATACTTTGCATTTCACATCTAGCATATTAATTAAAGATAAGAGAGAGTTGTAGTGTAACATGTATCTATCCTTATTGCTTTATGAGTTAATATGTATTATATAATGCTATAAGGTGGTCTCGCCCAAGTATTAGACGAAGAAAAAAGAGAGGGGCGCAAGATGGAAAAAATGGCGACGTATTAAGGTTCTACCACTCTAGGTAGGTGTTTGTATTAGGATTTAATTTTCCTAATTAAATTAATGTTATTGTTTATAGATGTACATATATATTTGGGTATATATGCATGTGATTTAATTATGTGTTATGTGTTGATCTTATATGATTTGAATTCAATAAGTAGAAATTGTATAGACATGTGCGAATCAGTAAGGTGGGATAAGTCATCTGATTATTGCATAAGAGTATGTGAAAGACATGAATATATGTTTTGAGTTATAACATGCTATCTATTTATAGGAGAAATGATATGAGCATGCGACTAAAGTATGATTGGAATATGATAAAATATGTTTAGTATGGACTCGTTTTTGTATGTGAATCAGATGGGTTATGAGGAGTTTTTGTTATCTATTATTTGTTATATGGTAATATGAGAAATAAAGCATGTGTTTATGCCCCGTGCTTATGTCTTGATGTCAGGTATAGTTGACATGCCATAGTACGGCAGTACTGCATCTTTGTTAATCATTCGTCTTCCGGATAACCGAAGCGATAGTTTATTAGTATAATTGTATTTGGGCCCCACTCTGACATGCTCTGTCTGCTAATAATTCTTATGGGTTATCTGCTTTGTTTCTTTGTGCTTTTAGGCTATATGTTGTGCATCGTGATGCAGGTCCTATTTGGGTCCAATTGGTGCCCTCGCGTGTGCGATATGGATTTTGATATATGACTTTATCTTTGATATTCGTTCTGGTCCATGTACCTGTGTTAGTCAATAAGCACGTTAAGGGACAAATTATGTGTATTACGTTATTATGTATGAATATATGTGATAAATCTCGGTAATTATGATATGATTTAGTATTCTTAATTCAGAATACTAATCTATTAATATATCTTTGAATGTTGTTCTATTATATGTCTCTGTTGAATTCTATTATGAAGTTCCGAATATTTGATATTTTCTAACGAGAGTTCGATTATTGGTATAAGTTTGTAGATGAAGCTATGTATTCAACGACTGAATTTCCAACGAGGTAAAGCTAGTTCGAAATTTATAAGTCACATTACCAGGTTGGCGTATCGATTAATTAATTTGAAATATTACTTAAATGCGAATACCATACTGAGTTGTCAAGCTCACCCTTTCTTATTTTCTCCTGCAGATTGTGGCATAAAAGTGGTTTTCAGTAGCGATGACTGCATCCTGGGTGAGTCACCATGTGTCAGTTGTTTGCATGTCTTGAAAGAAAATGTGGGATGTTAAGTGTATAGCAGTTGTAAAGCCCACTCCACTATTGTATAGATTTAAAGTGATAGATTTGAAATTTTATTGGTTTATGTAAATGTAATGTTAAGATAGAAAACAAACTTTTTCAGTACACGTCATTGATACCAAAATTGTGACATCACTTATTCGGTCGGTTAATAATGGAGTAACAGGTATTACACATTAAATATGTAGAGTTCCACCATGTCGGGACATCCAAACACAATGATTTTTTGCAATCAATCATGTCCGCGAGCATATTCACAACTTTATTCCATTGTGTACCACTCTGTGATGAACTCTTGAGCCACTTGAGGGCCTCTCTAACTTGGCGTATAGATATGTCTTTCTCTTCCAAACCATCTTGTAAAACCAAGTTGAGTATATGTGCTAC
The DNA here is from genome assembly GCA_034509125.1 of Monilaria moniliformis. Taxonomy (NCBI): domain Eukaryota; kingdom Viridiplantae; phylum Streptophyta; class Magnoliopsida; order Caryophyllales; family Aizoaceae; genus Monilaria; species Monilaria moniliformis. The sequence continues at coordinate 11,534 of JAYDZE010144351.1, forward strand.
AAGAAGTACTTCATACCCTGAATATTTATCTTCAACGTGTCCAAGTAAGAGCTGACATGTCAAACAACCACATCATTCGACAATGCACTATCCACTGTGCAGGCAAATAGATTTGTCAATCCCCATTCCCACAATGACGTGACTATGGCTTCACCAATGTCACCCCCCCCACATTTTTTTACAAACTAGATCTGCATTCGCATTAAAATCAAGAAAGACAGAAAAATAATGTAAATGATATGTTCAAGCTTAAATCAAACATTCAACACAAAAAGAGATATGCAGTTGATGTTTTAACAGTCCACCGCCAATTTGATGTTTTCAGTCAGATTCTACTAATTTTATCAAGCTGTTATAGATCTATCTTAATACAAGCAAAACCAAGAACAAATCTTATACACTTACATCAATTCTCCAGACCATATTCAATTTTCTTTTAATAATCATGAAAATTGAGAATGATAGATGAAGTGAGTCAGATAAGATATAATAGGTTGCTTCTAAAAAAATGAAAGAAATGAAACTGATGAAACATTATATGATCTTCACAAATGCTCATAAAATTCAATGCTCATGACGTGGTTCCAAAAACAGAGCATCACAAAAATCAACTGCTAAAAGACAGTCAACTAAGATTTTAATCATAGGTAATTCAGTTGCATAACAAAAAGGGTGTAATGAAACAAAGGATTCAATACAAATTCCATGCAGCCAAAAAAAGACTACGAACCAAAAATCCATAATTAAAAGAAATCTCCACCGCAGAAAATCAAGAGTTAAACTAATTTAGACTTCAAGAAATTCACGTTTTTTCTTCGATAATAATTCGGATCAGTCCATGGGTGGGCTAGGAAATAGGGGGTAAATTCGGAAGAGAGAGGACTCCATCTACAAGAAAAATGGGGGAAAGATTGAAATTGGAGAGAGTAGTTCATGTTTAAAACAAACGAGAGGCGAGTAAGTGGCGAAAAGCAAGGAACAATCACGTACCCCTATCTCTATTTTTACGCACACTGGCTATGAGTCGGAGTGGGTACCGGTGAGTCGGAGGTGGAGTCAGATGGTGAGTAAGGATGTGGATCTGGTGCGGTTGCAGCGATTCGAAGACAGAAAGCGGGCTCGATGAATTGATGAATGAAAACCTAGGCCCAAATTCCTAAATTAAATTTTAACTCAATCATAATTCAGGTAGTCAATTGAATATTCGGGTATATCCGATATTCGATCAGAATACCTGATACCCAAAATCTACAGAGCCTTCACATGCAATGCCGAATATATGAACCCATTTTTGCAAACCTAGGTATTTGGATGGCATAGCCTCTAATAGCAGCTAAGGGTGAGAATTCATACGATTGAATTAGTGGACATTTTTTTAGTATACCCATTTAAGTAAGTGGGGATAAACGATATGACTAGATCAATATTCTTCCACAAACTTAGGACATCCGCAATGCGAACTATGTGGTCTATCCTTTCGGGAAGAGACAGCCATGGAACGCGTTGCGGGGGTGCGAGGGGACGAGTGGCTCGAGATGGAGGGAAAAGCGTGGGCTGACCCGCTACGAACCCCCCTCCTGCGACCAATGGATGTGGCGTGTTTTGCCCACTCGCTAGCCATTGACGTGCCTTTTTTTTATTCGAAATTTTTTGAATTTTTATTTTTTTCCATACAATTCGTTGGGTAACGGCTACCCTCTTTTTTTTTATTATCTCAACCCCTTCTATCCCCCTATAAATACAACATTCCCCATTTCATTTTTCACACAATTTCTTCCTCTTCTTCATTCACATACTATATTTTCTCTCCAACTCTCTTGCAAAATGAATCCATACTATTGTTAGGGTTTGTATACTAAAAAACATGTGGTGGGTTTCTTTGTATTAAAAATCTTATTTCTTACATATTGAGGAGAATTCAATATTATCACATGGTTTGTCTTTTGTGGTTTTGGATGCTTGTTTTTAAGCATATAATCATAAATTAAGCAAACAAGTTCACCCTATATATTGTAGACTGAATTATAGAGAAGAACAAGTTCTCAATTTAGATAAACATGGACAATCTATCGTGAAAGGTTGTAGGGTCGATCTGAGATTTGCGCCTATCTTGGCCAACTGATGGCACCGGTGTGGTATAACACTGAAATGGATTACATGAGATACATACTTCTACGTTGTGTAAATGAAATACAAGGTATTGGTGATTGATTATTTCTCAATCTATATAAGTAAAATCGGACATATGAAATTGATTATGCACTACTTTGATTTATCAATAGGTGCAAATTTTTCACAATCCAAAGTGATTCCCGATATCTTGGACAGTCATAATTAATGTCTAGTGGTGCTTGGGTTGTAATTATATAGAATCGTGTCCGTGAGGGTCCAAGTTGATAATATTCCCAAGAGGTGTTCGAAAGAGGAACTTATTATACAAATTTGCACAATTGGAATTTATTCTAGTATAATCAATAAAGTTTTGAACTAGACCACTCTTCAAAAAAAAATTAGTTAATTAAAGCTACCAATAACTTTTAATTAATTAATTAATTAATGGATATTCGAAATCTTAAATATGAGAAATAATAAATTAAAAAGGAGCCATATTCATAATATGGATCAGGACAGACAGTTCAATATCAATTTTATAGTGGAATCAATTAATATTAATAGACATAGTATAAGTTGGGCTCAACTTAAAGAATTAAACCCATTAGGAAGCCACTCCTAATTCTCATTGGAATCTATGACCTAGCCCACCACCCCTATAGATAAGGGGGTGGATGACAAAAATCATTAGCATTTGTACCTCATAATTGTTGTTTCCCCTAATATTGTACATGCTTGTGTGATTTTTGTCTTCCATACTAATTATGAAGCTTGGAGAATTATTGCCCACACAATTAACCAGCGAGAAGATTCTGCCAAAAATGTAATCATTTGAACTACAGGACAATGCCTAAGGATATGTTTCTACTTCATGTTGTCTGCCTAAATATGTTCTAATAGATTAGATTACAATTGTGTGTTAATTATAAACATCATCCTATGAGATATTTGGCAGTAAGGGGATTATTCAATTGACCAACCCCATGAACTACGACGACAATGACAGGTCGGACGATAAGAGTGCGAAACACCTTATATCGATGCTTCAAGTGGCCACTGCGACTTGTTCTTTGCAGCCTCCTCCGGCGGAGGCTCCTGGTGTCTGATCCAAAAGGTACGTGCACTGGAAACGAGAAGTTTCCGCTGCCCAGCTAGTGGAAGATTATTTCTTCGACCAGCCACAATCGAGGAAGATGTATTTTGGCGGCGGTTTTCTATGCGGATTTATTCTTGCGCATAGCAAATACATTGGCAACGCGTAAAGACTACTTCTAGCAACGGCCGAACGTGCTCGGATGACAAGGTCATTCAACGCTTCAAAGGTGTACATTGGCAATCCGACATCTCGCAACATACTGATGTGTCGATATGTTCGACGAGTACTTACACGTCGAGACCACATGCCAAGATTGTTTGAAACGATTCTGCAATGGCATTCACGACGCCTTTGGCGCAGAATATCTGAGGGTGCCTACAACCAATAACTGCCAACAATTGCGCCCGTCCAAACAAAGCATACCACGGCTTCTCTGGCATGCTTGGAAGTGTCGACTGTATGCATTAGCAGTAGAAAAATATCCATCACCATGGATGGACGAATACACCAGCGGCCACAAAGGCTCTCATCCGACAATTGTGCTAGAAGCAGTCGCCGAACACCAGCTCTGAATTTGGCATGTATTTTTTGGTGTCCCTGAATCCAACAACGACATAAATGTCATCAACCACTCAGACATCTTCAATGACGTCTTGTATGGTAGGGCATCGACGATACAATTCACGGCTAATGGACGTCGCTACAACATCAGCTACTATCTTGCCGATGGCATCTATCCAAAATGACCGACGTTTGGGAAGTCCTTCTTGTGTCCAACCAAGCCCAAAAAAGCTCGTTTTCAGGAGAAGCATGAGTCGGCGTGTACAGACGTCGAACGGGCATTCGACGTTCTACAAGCACAGTTAGCAATCAACAAACATCCAGGGCATTCGTGGTTCGCGGACATTCTTGTTGATGGCATGTATGTGTGCATTATGTTGCACTACATGATTATCGAGAACGAATGAGCGAATTGCCCCTAATTGTGTAGACGAGGAGATGACTGGCTCTTCGAGCTCCTGGACCGCAACCGAAGCCCCAAATGAAGGTGTGCCGTAAGCATTTCGAGAATACCAAAGTCATCGTGAGTAGGCATGATGCTTTTAACAACGATAGACTCGAACACGATTTAATCGAATAAATTTGGGTGCGCTTTGTTCTCCTTTATGATTGATTATGATTTTTTCAATTATGTAATTTTCTTATTTTAATAATGTATTTTAGGATTTTTAATCATGTAATTTCCAGCTTTCATTAATGCAATATTAATTTTTTTTAATTATATAATTTTTTCTTATTTTAATGAAATTTTTATTTTTAATTAAATTGAAAATTCAATTTAATTAGAATATATAATAATTATAAGAAATAAGAAATGATAAAAAAAATATGAGACTCATAAACAGTGCAATTGAAGGGATGCTGAAGGAATATGCATGTGGATATTATTTCTCAAGGAAAAGATAGAGTAAAAAGTAATATGTAACCCATAAATAATTGTAAGAAAGAGACGGTGAAAAGATTTTTATGCATTTAATTAACTCATAATTCATATACACAAAAATTAGTTTGACGCAAATACCCGGTCAACATAGGTAGCAGCCACAGAAAATAGTATGTCAACCCATTTCAAAGGAGAGGAAATCGCTTTGCTTCAGCATGTTATCACCAAACAAACTTATTATTTTTGATATTGAATAGACAATTAAACAAAACTTACAACAAATATGGTAAGTATGGCATTCACTTACTCTCTCACAAGGCTCCAATCCACCAAGAAATTAGGCATCATCTTTCGCAACCCTAACTCTTCTGTTTTTGCTTCACCAAAACCTCCTCAGGTAAATAATATTTCTTCTAGTTAATGATTGCATAATTAGTTCTACGTGTTTAATTTGGTAATTTTGCTAATAAAAGATGAAATATTAATTTAAAATGAATATGATGCGAAATCATATAAAATTATGTTGTTTCACAGGCAAGGAGATGTTATGCGTCTAAATTTGATGGCGTGGCCAATAAAGGTTGCGATGCTACAAAGAAGGGTGTCGATGCGGCCAAGAAAGGCGTCAATGATGTGAAGAAAGAGGCTTTTGCAGCAGCAGATATAGTATGTAGCATTATTATTAAATTCAATAGGATCATATCTAGTCTTTTTATTTTCATTTAACCTTTTAAACTTGATTTCACTATATGCCTTACAAATCCTTTGTGTGTTAATTTATAACTAAAGTAAATAATACTTCATAAATGGACAATTATATTGAAGCCCATTCATTTTTATTTGATCTTGACTATGTTATATATGCAGTTTAAATTATTAATAGATTATATATATATATATATATAGGATTGTAATCAAATTTTAACATTTTCTTATTGCATAAACTAAGATCAATCTATAATCATCGGATTTAATTTTCGTGTGGACATAATTTGAACATGTGGCATTAATATTTTAATTAAAAAATTCGCAGATGGCTAATTTAGTAATTGTGTCTTTCACGCATTAATAGTAATCTAGGTTTATAGTATTTACTCATTATTAACCACTGAAGAGATATGGAAATATTTGTTTGATTTTCTGTTTCGTATTTACATATCTACTTTCGAGTTTTGCATTATTCAAAATATTCTTAATAATGATACTACAAATTATAAAAATAGAAACAATAATAAATTATAATGCTTGTCCAATATGTATATCATCATAAATGTAAAAAAAAATCATTATATTCCATATTATATATCATTATCACAAAAAATAGTAATTTTTAGGATCATTGTATCATTAACATACAATGCAGATATCATTATATATGTAGAATTTTATCATTAACATAACCTAGATAAATCATTATTAGGAAAAAAAAATTCATTAAATCGGGATAATAATGTCAAAATGTATATAATATTCAAAAAGACTGCTTTTTTCAAAAATAATATTAGACTAACTTATTATCATCAAATGCTACATTATAGATCATTAAGTATAACGACCTATATCGTCATAGTACCGATTTATTGAACAACTATATGCAGATAAATCGATAAATCTAATATTTGGGATGCATATATCATAGATGTACAACTATATCATTAACTTAATCTAGAGATATTATTATTAATTTTAGTAAAAAAAATTCCTTATATCGGGATGACAATATCGAGATCTATGTAGTATTAAAAAACCAATTTTTCCAAAATATTTTTACACTAATTTATTAAGCGCAATAAATGATCGGTTTGTGTAGATACATGAGATTGTTCAGTCCCATTTTTTCATATTTTTCCATATACATAATGTCGCGTGAATCATTTTTTGTACATATTCCTTTAATGATGTAATAGCAAACGAATGATGACAAGTTTTTTCTTTAAATTATGGGCATCTATTATCTAATTATACGGATTAAATTATGTCTTCGTTATATATTTAGAGGGTGATATCATTTTAATGCACTCATATATATATATATATATATATATGTGTGTGTGTGTGTGTGTTTGTGTGTGTACGCGCGTGTGTGAATATTTTTGATACAAAATCGACGATCAAGGATTTCAATAAATATATTTAAAAGATCGAGAATTTTTATAAAGCAACAGTTTGAATCTTCAGTAATATTTATCCTAAATTTAAGAAGAAATACTATTTGAAATAGAGAATCTCATGATCTCTCAATTTATTGAATAACGAACAGGCGGGTCAAAAGGCGGGAAATGTCGCCGGAAAGATGTCAGGGACGGCCCAAGACGCAGCGAACAAAGTGAAAGGTGCAGCACAGGAGGCCCCCGGAAAGTGAAGCAGAGAGCGGAGGGCGTGTGGGGCACCGTCAAGGACACCACCCAGAAGATGAAGGACACAGTGGTCGGCAAGACCGATGCCTCCGCCGAGTCTGCTAAAGCCGCCGTCAGAGATGGGGCGGCCAAAGTCGACGGCACCATCAACTACTATTAGATCCTAATTAACATTTATTCCAATTTTTGCGTCTCACACGTGTGTCTCACTAGTTTTAATAATAGTTAAAAGATCCTAATTAACATTTATTACAAACAAAATTAATAAAATAAGGTAAATATAGAGTAATCAACACTGATGATTAATTATTAAATAAAAAAATAGTAAACCTTAATTGAAAAGATGAAATAGAAGAAAGAAAGAAAGAAATAAAGCCAACTCTTTCAATAATATATTAGAAGTACATAAGTGCATATGCAATTACGTCGTTATATGCTCCACCTCATATGCAATAACAAGAAAAAGTGTTTGCCGACCACCTATTTCTTTTGTATTATGTAAATGATAGGATAGGCAGCCTGATCCACCAGACGTCCAGCCCAAAGACAAGTTCGGCCCATCAGAAGTCTGACCCACCAAACGTTCAGTCCAGCCCACAAGTCAACAGCTCGGTCGTAAAGGAGTTCGGACCAAAGACCATCAGTTCGTCCACAAAGGAGTTCGGACCAAAAGTTAACTGCCAGCTCGGCGACAAGGGAGCTCGGACCAGAGACATGCAGCTCGGTACTAAGGAAGGTAGAAGCTCGGCTGCAACTGTCCACTACCTCCACTACTTTCTAACCGCCAGCCATGATCCTGGAAACTGCCCCACGATCTTTGTAACCGCTGAGTCTCTTCAATGACTCATTTATTCAGATTAAGCTCATGTAATAGTATAAATAGAGAGGGTCTTAGACGTAGAAAAGGTTGAACACTCGACACTTGTAATCAAACTACAATAACATCCAAGTTATACGCTTTGAGCCGTGGACGTAGATCAATTACGATCGAACCACGTAAAAATCCTCGAGTCCTTACTTACAAATTCCTAATCCATATCCGACTCACACCAACCCGAGAAAATAGTGATCGATCACTGGCGCCGTCTGCGGGAACGAAATAAATTTTGTGATTTTCGATCAAATTTTCCGGTACAACAAGGTATTATGGCAAGGAATACACGTTCCAACACCATCCGCATGAACAACCCACCGTCCATGTCGGAAGCAAGAGAAGAAAGGGGGAGACATCCTACCCCCGACGGACACATCCAAGAGATTAACGAGCACGATGAGCCGATCCTTCATCAGGAGAGTGATCATCGGATTGAGCATCGGGAACCAGAAGTTCCCATCGCTCCACATTTGGACGAAGCCATCAGAGGCTTTCTGGAGGATAACCGAGATAGCCTCCAACGTTATTTGGCCCAGAGACAAGTTCCTCCTCAACATAACGATAGGGAGGAACAGGTCTCTTCCCAGGCTCGAAGACGACAAAGGTCGCCCAGCATACTAGCTATGGAAGAACGCTACTACCAGCATGACAGATCCCCTATAAGGGATCCACGCCAATACCATTATGATAGGCGACCCTAGTCACCACCTCGCCGCCACATACCCACGGGCAGGTATAACTACGCCCTGGGTGGTTTTGGCATGTATGGACGGATCGTCACTCCATTCACCCGGAGGATCCTCCAAACACCGCTCCCGGACATGTATAAGGTCCCTAACATCACACCATATGACGGGCTGAGGGATCCTCAAAACTTACTGTCCCAATACCAGTACTCAATGATAAACCAACAGCTCATCGAGGTACACATGTGCAAACTCTTCCCCTAGCTGCTGGTCGACCACGCTCATAGTTGGTTCGATAGTCTCCCACCGGGTAGCATCGGCTCGTATGCCGAACTTATTCAGGCCTTGCATCGAAGATTCTTTCAGAAGGCCACCCCGAAGACTACCTCGGCACATCTCCTTACAGTGCGACAAGCACGATACGAGTCGATTTGCGATTTTATGACGAGGTTCAACAGAGAGAGCCTTAAGGTCGAAGATATAAGTGATCTCTTGATCATTTCGGCCTTCCAGAACGACATCCTACCGGGTGCTTTATACAAGGAGATCGTCAGATCAGAGCCCCGCACAGCCAAGGAGCTCTGGGACATCGCTGATCGCTTCGCCAAAGCAGATGAAGCAGATCGGAAGAAAAGAGAGGCCGACAAGGCTGAGTCCTCTAGCAAAAGACGGGAGGATGACAGCCGAGGCCGAGATAGGCGCAGCGCACTAGACAGACTCCAGCGCGCTCCCCTCCACTCCAGACTGGGGCCTCAACGAGGTCCCCTGGAATTCAAATTCGGACATCGTCAAGGACCGGAACAAAGTCAGTACACCCCGCTGATAAAACCAAGGGCGGAAATTTTCGAGCTGCACACCGAGCTGTTCGAAACACCTCGGCCTATGCTAAAGGGGAAAAAGAGAAGGTCTAAGGAGAAGTATTGCTCCTTTCATAAGGACCACGGCCACGACACGGAAGAGTGCCGAGATCTAATGGCCGACATCGAGTACTTGGTACAGGATGGTGCACTAAGAAAGTATCAAGTACATGGTCGCAACAACGGGAAAAAACAAGAACCGAAAAAAGCGAGACCTAGACCGGGATACCTGTACCCCACCCGCCGACGATAAGACTAGACAAGGAGACGACGATGAAGAAGAGAACGGCCAACCTCAATATGACAGTGTTGTCGCTACCATCACCAGACTCTTTTAGAGCACACCAAAATCTCCACTACGTGGGACGAACCACATGAGGTCGCAGAAGCCCGCAACAAAGGCTCTTCTAAATTCACCTACCCATCAAGTGAGTAAATCCCTCATACGTGGCGCATTACACATCTAAAAAGATCCTAGGCATAAGAGGACAAAAGCACGGTCTAGTTCTAAAATTGCATCGAGCTGCACTTAAGAGCATGTATTTCTGTTTTCTTTGTTCTTACGCATTTTAATGAATTTTTCGTTAATTCTGCATTCCGCATGTCCTACTTATGCGTAACATCTCAAAATTAATTCGCTCCTTTATTCAAAGTTCGGCATCAGTAATCCCGGGGTCGAACATATTCCCCCATAAAAGGATATACTAGGCCAACACTTAGATCAATTCTGAAAGTTACCTCGACAGGGCGGTACAATTACCCCCCGAGGCAGCACCCGCCATAAGGGTCATTACCAAAGTGCACAAGGGGACCACCCCTAGCGATGTTCTCGCCCAATAAGGAACCAGAGTTTCCCTCAAAGGGCCGGCATGACGATACCTCCCAAGGACGCACTCATCCCCTCACGTGAACGGTACAGTACCTCCCGAGGACGAACTCTTTCCCTCAAAGGGACGGGAATCATACCTTCAGAGGACGAATTTATCCCCTCACGTAAACGGTACAGTACCTCCCGAGGATGAACTCATTCCCTCAAAGGGACGGGAATCATACCTTCAGAGGACGAAAATAACCTCAAAGGGACGGTACTCCTACCTCCCGAGGTCGAAGACTAACCTCAAAGGGACGGTACTTATACCTCCCGAGGTCGAAGACTAACCTCAAAAGGACGGTGCTCATACCTCCCGAGGTCGAAGACTAACCTCAAAGGGTCGGTGCTCATAACTCCCGAGGTCCTTCCGAGGTCGAAGACTAACCTCAAAGGGTCGGTGCTCATACCTCCCGAGGTCGAAGACTAACCTCAAAGGGACGGTACTTATACCTCCTGAAGTCAGAAGATGACATCTCAAAGGGGACGACATCAACATTCTCTCAAAGTCGAAAACACACTTTAAAGACGACATATCGAAGACAAAAGGTGTCAAGTAAACTGAGTTTATTCATCATGGACAACGTTTACACACCTACAAGTTCAGCAGAAACCGGGAGACTGCCTATTACAAAGAATTCGTCTAGTCTCCCCCAAAGTTTCTATTCCTACTGATGTTCAAAATATCATCTATATTTAATCTACCTCTACCCCGAGCTCCTGACGTTCCTCGTGATAGAACGAATTATGCATGTCGAATACGATCGATCTAAAGCGGAAGCGTACCCGAATTCATGTTCGTCTTGTGTTCGTCGTAGGATTGTTGT
>JAYDZE010144462.1:0-22652 GCA_034509125.1 Monilaria moniliformis
GGCAACAATCGTGCATCTCCGACATTATCTATGCATGTATTATCATGCATAACATGATAATCGAGGATGAAGGAGCATACGCTGCTAATTGGGGCGACGATGAAGCCGGATCTAGCTCGGGAGTGGCCACTGAGAATCCAATCAAGGTGCACCGCTTCAATTTCGAGATTATGTGAGTCGACGTGCTTCTCTCCGCGAAGAACGAGTTTACGGCCAACTCCAACATGATCTCATCGAACAAATATGGGCCAACTCCAACTGATTTTCATTTTTTATCTATGTAATATTAGGAATTTCAATTATGTATGCTTCGTTTTTTAGTTAATGTAATTTAGAATTTCCAATTAAGTAATTTCAAATATTTATTAAGTAACTTTCGAATTTCTTGTCTTTATTTTACAAATAAGTTAATTAAAATAACTAATTAAAATTGAAGCATTAAAAAAATGATAAAATGATAAGAAATGAGTTGTGGCTGATTTGGGGCTGAATTTTTTGGGCTGGGATAATGATGTTGTGGCTGAAAAGTAAAATGATGACGTGACAGCCGAAAATTGAGTTGTGGCTGACTTTTTTGGGGGCTGGAATAAGGATGCTATAACTAACATTTTTAGAGCTTAATCGGGTACGAGTACCTGGCAAAATCGGATAGGACACCCGATTCCGTCCCGTTGGCCTGCCTCTATGTATCATTCTAATTTGAATCAATAATTTTTTAATATTGAATAGTTGGGGAAATGACGATTCTTATCTTACTTATTGTTATTACGTTTAAATGCATAGTTTAAATTTATATGTATGATATCTATTAGATTTAGGTAAATTTATATGGGCGATTTTTAAATTCCATTTCTATACCCCTTTTTTTCTTTTCTTTTTTTTTCCTTACTTTTTTCCTTTTTTTCCTTCTTTTCCTTTCTTACATTTTTTTTTTGTTTTCTTAGAAATAAGTAGCCAGAAAATAAGTATTGTGTGTTGTAGCAAATTCAGTTTTATATTATCAATCTTTCAATTCTTTTGTTTTTTATTTTTCAAACAATTAATTAGTTTATAATTATATATTATTAATTTAAAATTTATTTATTCATATAATTAATTTAATTTTATTGAAACAAATATATAAATATAGAAAATAAGATAAATAAATTATATGTGTGTATATATAAAGATATGTTCAAAAAGTAGAATTATGATAGTGAGGTCTGTAGAATAGTTAAAAATGGGGTAACATCACAGTGATGAAATATTAGAAATAATAAAAAATTAGATAATTATTGATATAACACACAAATGAAAAGAGAATGTCCTAACTGATTGAAATCTTTTTGTTCAAGGCAATGTCCATGAACAGCTACATTATTTTACACCTAAAGTGTGAGTTGTCTAAAGGCGAAAACACATGTCAATTACTCAAGGCTACTTTCTATTCTACTCTTGAGGACCAATTAATGGTATTAACTGCCAAAGGCCCAAGTGTGTTCACGCTTGCTTAACTTTTTTCGAACCCACAATTTTTGGCAATAACCTAAAGCTAGAGATGTTGAGGCCATAAAGTGTAGCAGAAAAATATTAGCACAAACAAATTTTGTCAATAAGCATATAGGTTTTATTAATCAAAGCACCTAAACTTGTTTAGTTTGATTGTTTACATTGGGAGCAAGGCATCCATTTTGGATTGGATTACCAATAATTCTTGTTTGAAACATAGTTAGATTAGAGTAGATTCCGGTGGTGGGCTGCGGCTGTGTAGATTGTAGCACGTGTCTTCTCTTCTGGAAATGGAATGTGAGAGGTGGAACATAATTTGGGCCAAGGTACTATATGAATCTAATATCAACTAAAACCTCAAGGTCAACGATTAGTACAAAAACTATATCACACCGGAAACATCTCATTCCTGTCCCTCACCTTTCTTCTTCCGGAGCTAACGCAACAAGCCAACAACTCATCACATATTCAAAATCATCTCATCCATCTCTGTTTAATTACAACCCTGAAAAACCCTAATTCCATCTTCCCCCAAATCATACTTCACACTCCATAAACTTTCACTACATGGCATCACCACACAAGCCTCGCAAGGAAAACGACCGCCCCCCGGCCGCCGCCGCCATTCTCCACCAGCCCGCCTCTCCTCGCTTCCCTTCCGGAACTCCCACCGCAGGCGCCCAGCGCAAGATCGCAATCGCCGTAGATCTCAGTGACGAGAGCGCCTACGCCGTCAAGTGGGCTGTCCAGAATTACCTCCGCCCGGGCGACGCTGTCATTCTCCTACACGTGCGCCCCACCTCCGTCCTGTACGGCGCTGATTGGGGCGCCGTCGACGTCTCCCTCGACACCGCCGACGAGAAATCGCAGCAGAAACTGGAGGACGATTTCGACAATTTCACTACGACCAAAGCGAATGACTTGGCGCAGCCATTGGTGGAGGCGTTTATTCCGTTCAAGATCCACATTGTGAAGGATCATGATATGAAGGAGAGGCTGTGCTTGGAGGTGGAGAGGCTAGGGCTAAGTGCGGTGATCATGGGGAGTAGAGGATTCGGAGCGTCGAGGAGGACTAGTAAAGGGATGCTGGGGAGTGTCAGTGATTATTGCGTGCATCACTGCGTCTGCCCTGTTATCGTCGTGAGATTTCCGGATGAGAAAGATTTGGATTCTGATTATGCAAGTGGGGGTTCTGCAAAGGCAGCGGACAAGGATACCTCTGCTCTGCATCCGGTGCCTGAGGAGGAGGAACCGCTCTTTCTAGATGCTTCTGATCAGAATGCAGGTGAAGTATAAGCAGGACTCATTTGACTTTTTTGGTTTTTTTCACTCAGTGGATGCGATGAGGTTTCATTATTTGGTTCATTCGGGTTAGGACATGGGATGGCATCAAACTCTGCAGCTTTCTCTTTATTTACTGTGCATAGTACAAGTCAAGCAATTAGGAGAAGCTAATTTCGTTTCCAGCTTGTTGACTTTGATATGTGAGTCTGTTGAGATGAGTATTGTTACGAGAATGTGCACCTGGCAAGATGGAAAAATTGCGAGTTATCGTCATTGATGCATAAATAAAGATACCAATTACTAGTGATTGAATTCCTTCTATGGCTCCATATGAGAAACCAATACGTGCATTTGAAGTAAGACCTTGATTTCTTAGTGTGAGGCTGAGTCTTAGTATTAGCTGAGCTGAATAGAAGTTTAGATAGAGAAATCTCACAGGTACCAAAGGTTATTAAGGTCTTAGTAGAATCAAGTTCCTAGCTAATTAAAATACTGGACATAAGTCAATGAGCTTGTAGGATGTTTTGCAGACATAAAACCAGAATGCCAATTTTCTCCTCCTAGATATTGTATTGTGTCTGACCTCTTAATCTACTCATGGCACCAACCAAGAGTATTGAACAGCATTTATGCTTACTATGATCTTACACCAAAATTTAAGTTGATTTTCAACTACTGAAAACTATATAATGCATGTGTTGGTTTACAACCAGATAGCCACACAAAGCATGTTTATTATAGCAGCTGATCTAGAAGAGTGATACAAGCTCACGGTTGTTTTTGTTTGTTGCATGCCTTCATGAACTACCCGTTTCTGATTGAATTCTTATCTCTTGTTCATGTTACTTTTGTTAGAGCATGGCTGCATTGGGTAAACAGTGGGGGTTCAGCTTTAGCAGGAATGTGTCGGATTTCCTCTTATTTTTATTTTTTAATTTTTTTAAAAAAGAAGAAAGCTCTGTTTAGGACTAATTACTGCAACATTTTCTTTGGAATACTCTCTATTGACCTCAGATTATAGGGCTTTCTTAAAATAAGTTTAGTTGAAACTTCTGAATGCATTTCTGTAGCTATCCACTATTGGGCTCACTCTCTAATATCTATTTGTGTCCTCAATGTAGTCTGCTTTTAAAATTAGTATGCTGTAGTGAAAACTAAGTGGTAACAGCCATAAAAATGCATATTAAACTCCAGGTTGTGTTGTAGTTGTTGGAGAAATCAATATTTCTTAAAAATATAAAAAACTATATATTGGTGTTGAACTGGCTTACTACACCATTTGAAGATTAGACTTCTTTCGGAGATCACAATCCTGATATTGTTAAGTTCCCTGAAAAGAATAAAGCTTGAAATATGCAACGTATAGCAGTCATGATATGTAGTGGTCTCAAAAGTTGATTGAAGCTGAACTATATTGTCTTTTGTACACAATCAGATGGAAGAGAAGGCGTGCCATTGCTTTATTGTACGAGTCTTATGACATGTTAAGTAATATACATGCTCAGAGTAGTACCAGAAGTGTTAGATTTTGCTTATGAAATGATCTGATTCAGTCCTGATACTTCACAAGAAAATATTTTAATCAGCAATCAAAGTTATAATTAATTATAAAAATTTGTCCAAATTCCCAAAACATATTGGGTTTGAGATAGATCAGGTAAACTAGCATAATCATAGATGCCATGACTGTGAATGGTATACCACATAGTCTAGTATGTGTCATACATACATGCTTCGAATTGAATATTGAAGCTGCAGTTGAAGGGATCTTCTCTTTCTACAAGATTATCTAGCAAAACACCAGATTTGCTGATCGCAAAGGTACTTGCAACAAACATAGGATTTTAGTAGAAACACCTTAAGAGAAATAACAACCGTTAACAAGTGTTACTGATGTTTAAGATTGTTTGGAGGAATTGATGAATGAGGGGTGATGAAGTTAGGAGGTCACTATTGCTTGCTAGGAATCTAATGGGACTAGGGAAGGGAAAGTGGCATATAGATTTAGTTATTGTATTTTTCTATGGCTTTCTCAATCTCAGAGACTACTTGGCAGAGGAGAATGAGATGAAATGTATGCTATGTTTGTTCCTTATATGTGCGTATGATTTAATCTTGAGCTAAGTTCATAAGCTTTTGAACAATGTAGATGTGGAGAAGACTTCTTGAGCTGATGATCAGAAAGGGTGTGTTTTTTGGAGACGGCGATCATCATGGATGCTTGTTTCTGTGAGAGAAGCTGTATGCTTATGTCAAGATCTTTCATTCTGCTTATCCTTTGGCTGCTGTATTTTGTGTCTGTGAAGGTTGAATGATTATCATTGTTGATCAGTTTCCTTTTTATGTTTTAGATCCTGAAAATGATCATGCTATCAATATGATGTATGTTATCTTTCTGACTGCTTTGCAGACACAATCTACCAGTTTCATTTCATCTAATGGAGATTATACTAAAGCTATCTCTTTCCTCTATATTATGTTTCTCTCCCTGCTCCTGATACAATCTCATTCTGGTCTGTTTCACTTTTATCTTAGTTCTTTTGTTCTGATTGGGCTGTTAAGAGCATGGAGTGTTAGGTTGTCCTTGTCTTTGTCCGATAGGGTAGAAAGATACTTTTCACTATTGCAACGGCAAACATTCTGCTCATTGTGGAAATATACGATGAAATTGAGGCGAGGAAATTCGAAGTGCACCAAACTCTAGTGGGAATTAAGTGGAAGCAGCACTGCAAGTTGCAACATTGGTTAATTGATAATTGTGACTGATTAATGTTGGTGGATTGTTAACATCTGTGGTTACAAGGAGAGAGAGAGAGATCTTATTTCGAGAATATAATGAAATTATGAGGGACACAAAAATCTGGCTTAGTGGGGAGAAACTCTGATTATTTTGGCTGGGAAATAAATGGTTTGTGCGAAGAACTGAAAAATATCAGCAGGCTTGGTCTGGGAATGGTTTGTGCAGAAGAATGAATCTCCATTGCACATGTGCAGTCGGTTTCATCCCAGAGTTGGTGTTTTCTGGTCAAAATTTAAAAGCTTCTTTACATGTATACACGTTCATTCTTGCTAGTTGATACCAATCAAAATCAATTTACTTTTCCCCTCTTTCTCTCTCTGGGCATACATTTATGGCCACCACTGAATCTCCATGACATCGTTACTTAAAAATAATGTTATTGAACTACTGTAACCAACTTGTTAATTGTATAACATTAAGGGTGGTTATTGTGCAAATGGGGTGTTGTGTTAAGCACGTGGACGTGTCGGTGCTCTCATATTTTACAGATTATGTAATCCATAGTTGGGATACCGATAGGTTTAGTCTTTAAATGCCCTAATCTAATCTGCAATGTCATGATCAATTTCTTTTAAGTGCTAACAGCCGGGGAGGGAAGGTGGGGACGGGCACGCAACCATATGCTCTTACAGCAATCTATTATTTAGTATAACGATCCCAAGAATTCAAACCTTAATCAAATGACAAATATATCCATATTTCCCTAAAAATGAATTCAGATGTTAGCCCTCGTAATTTGTCCCCATTTGTTGAATCGACGTGGATAGCGATTGTTAAGGTCCGCTATTATGTGATTGTTAGCCCTTAGGCCTTAGGGTCAGGTCCCTTCTTTGGACTTGGAAAATATTTAAGCCACGCACCACAGCAACAAAGATATTATTATGTTGTGCGTTGCAAATCTGGACAAGTTGTGATCTTGCAATCTTAATTAGTGTCCGCATCTTCAAATTTCACGTATTATCTTGGAGGTTTAGGCGCCTGTCTTGTTGTCATTACAGGGTTCCTTGGCTCTGATAATTGAACAACACTTGCAAGTGGGATTCTTGAACAATGTGAGTCGGAATTTAAACGCAAACATTAAGCATGACACTAAACTACTAAATAAGTACAATCTGGTGGCTGCTCTAAACTATTACAAGTCAATAATACACATGACAAAACATGATTAATTAGGTCACATGGCACTACAACCCTTGAAGCTGCTGCTGTCTTCATCTTCTGCTATCGCCACATCCATGATCTCATCTTTTTAGCACCACTCTTCTCTTCCACACTCTCTCTTACCTGAGCAACGGAAAAGAGCAAAAATTGTAACAGAATTTGAGGAATTTCAGGATTGGAAGATGGTGCATACATACATACATCATAAGAAGTTGTAGATCTGGATAAGTCGAAACCAGAGGTGGAAAGGCCATCTCTTGTGGTGGAGGAGGAGTCATTGCTGCAGGATGAAGTCGAAGTCGAAGACGGTGGCAAAGACAAAGGGACAACTTGGTTTTCACTATCATCGTCATCATCAGGCGAAAGATCACCGTTTTCCTCATTATTGTCATCATCCTCATCATTGGCATCTTCTACAGTGGGGGCACGATCTCCTCCGTCTTTCCCGTCATTGATACACGCCTCACAGACAGAAACAGTGGGGCCGAGTTTGGGACCGGAGCCGGTCCATGGAGTTGGAGACTGGCAGGCGTGGCAGAGAAGAGTTCTTGTGTGTTTGGCCACAAGGAAGTTTGCTGTGTGCACCCTCAAATCGCAACCCCAGCACAGACTTGCTTTGTCGGATTCACAGTACATTCTTGCGACCTTGTTGCACAGCTCGCATTTCTTCATTTCTTCTCTTTTAAATACTGGGAATCTCCAGATGTATGCAGTAGTACTATGTTTTCAGTCCTTGTTTTATACCACAGCTTCCCTCGTATTCCGGCTCAAGCAGAGGAAATTAATGCTAAAAAAACAGGGGATGAAATTGGAAAAATAGGGGGAAAATATAGGGTGCAAGTTGCACACTAATTTATTAGGCTTCTTATGTGGAATGTGGTGTAGCAAGTTGTGCGTGTGTGGGGATTTGAGGGGGTGAAATTGTTTATACATAGAGTTACCCCACATTCTTTGCAGGGAAAGAGTGCCAAGAGTGCCATAAATTGGTCTGATTTTTATTTTTATTGTCTTTTTTCCTTCACTTTTTTGGTTGCTTCATCGAAGGGGGCTGTGACATATATTAATGGAGTTTGAGATCAACTAAGATTCGAGTAGTAAAATCGCCGGTGCTTACTTTGCAACTTGCAAAAGAAAATTTAGAAGGTTTCTAAATTCTTATGATCATGTCAACAAATAGGGAACTATCGGTGTGGTATAATCTGTAATTTGAACTAGTTTAAGTGATTTCATTTTTCTTCCAAACTTCAGGTCTTACCAATATCATGTAGATCAACAATTTGGGATATATACGTTATTGTAGCGTCTAGCTTTAAAAAATATTTTCTATAGGACTATTTTATTGTCAAAATAAAATATTATTGCTCGCGTATAGGAAGTATTATACGTGATGCATGTGTATCATATGATATAATGTATACTCATAGACTGAACTCTGCATGAATAGTATCATTCATGAATATGATCAATTGATCATTCTAGTATCCACAATGAATGGGAAAAGAGATACGGGTTTCTCGTTACATTATTTAATTGTTAAGTAAAATTCCTTGTTTAGATTTATGGTATGATGTAGATATAAAGGGTTATGAGAAATTCTCTTACAAGACAAGTGTAGTTCATATAATTTGACGGTGATGCTGGATCTGGTGGCGCCTCTTTGACAGTGTAACTTATTTCCCTTGTTTAGATTTGTGTGTATTATAATATAGTAAAAGAACATGGTGGTTGAAATTGATAACAATTTGAGATCAAAGAGATGTCAGAAATCAGTGCAAGATAAAATCAAAGCAATGGGCATAATGAAGTCGTTGTGGTGGGAGTGCCATTAGTGGGGCTTTTTTGATTCGACTCCGTTTCAATTTGGGGCCTACTTATTTAATAATTCCATACTTCATTTATTTGTTCGAGCTAATCACCCCTATGAAATAATTCCAGGCAACAATCCATTTCGAGTAATAATAGTAATAGTAATGCTTGGAAAAACGAAATGTATATAGCATCTTGTTGGGCGTAAATATTTGATTAGATTTGGATGGATATTCAATTCAAAACCTCCAACTTTAAATCTTTTATAACGTCTCTAAAAAAATAAGTAATTATAGCAGTCTCAGACTTAGATTTAAATTCTCAATAGTTGCATAAGTAAACTTGAGCATGCATGCCAATCTATTCTTTTTCTTGGTTGATGAAATCATGCATATCATATTCTCAATAACATTATTCTTTTCACCCCAATATTTCAATAACTTAGCCAATAAACTTTGAAGAATCATGTCATCAAAATTAATCCCAACTAATTAGGATTCCTGATTAACTAACTTGTAGAAAATACCGTCCTGCATATTGGGTTGGATCAGTCCAATCAAGTTTTCTTAGTATCCAATATGACCAATTGGGCAAATAATTCTTCCCCAAAATCGCCAATATTTTTAGTTTGTAAGATGTTTGATTGTCACAAGTTCGAATGACGAAATCACCATTATACATTTTATACCTTAAACTTGATTTTCGTTTACTACATTGATTGGTAAATAAAAGCAAGGAGTGGGAATTGTATTGGGATGTTTGTCGGCCTCTCGACCGAAGAGAAAATTTGGAGGAGAAATGGATATTGATGGAGCGCCTGCTGCTGTGCGCCAACGGCTAAGGATGTCGGTCGTTGCCAATGTGTGACTCAGATCTAAGGGCAGGTGGAGTCAGGCGAGCTTATCTCCGGAAACGGCAAGATTTGGGAGGTGGAGATGAATTTGGGATTTTCTCGTCTCTGAATTTGGAGATCAACTTTTGGTTTTTTGTCTCGCCTTGCGGGAGGCGCCGGTGATTTGGGGAAGAAGATGAGCATAATTCCACGTAAGCAAAATCATTTTATTTTAGTTTATATTGATTTTAATTTCCACGTATGAATCCGGCAAAATGAATCAACCAGTATATTGAAAATTGTTACTTTTTTTCAAGTAATATTTTTAAAGTATTACAGACGATTTGTCCATATAAAAGAAGACGTGAATTTTAAAATTTTAATAGATAATCCGACAACTTTTAAATATTTTGATTTTTTCCTCAAAATCAAATTGTCCAAAACTCGAAACTGATTTCAAAATTGGCAATAAAAGGACGCCAATTTTTATCAAATTGACGTCCTTTCGATGGCTACCTAAATTTAAAAAATAAAATAAAAATCATATCCACGTCATCACCAACTAATCCTCTCCTCTCTCACTTCCGATTTCACTCTATGTTTCTGGCTCTCCCTCTCTCCCCAATCTCCGACCACAAACTCTACTTCCTTCAAATCTGGCGATTCAACTGCAGAGACGACCTGTATGCCTTCGCCGTCAGTGGACCGGAAAGGTGGAGAATCGTCGGGCGAAGATATGCCGAGGCTAGTTCTGACGCCGTTTCTGACCAAAACTTACCAGCTCATCGACAACCGCGTCGCCGATGACATCTCCAAATCATCTCCAACTCTGTAATTCACCTCTCTCTCTCCAACCTCAGCCCTTTCCCCCGTCAGCCACCCCAATTTGCAGCAAAAGATAACAGGATTACATCCCTCTTTCTCCGTGATAATCTCCATAACTGCAATTTGTGGCAGAATATGAAAATTCACGTAGATCAGGTTAGGAACTGCTGCTTCTTCTTAATTTGAAATTTTCTGCTCAAATTTAGGCCGATAATCTTGATGATATTCATAGACTCGATTTTTCTTCACCATCGGCCGAATAATAAAACTATTTCTTCGGCGTAGATGAATTTGATTTCTGGGGTTCATTTTCTTTAATAATAGAAGGTTGAAACTCATCAAAGAATGGAGATCTATCCTCATTTCTATTTGTGCTAAGAAATTCAAATAGTAGAGCCCCCAAAACAAGAACAATGTTCACAGAATCTCGAGCTGAAGAACACGGCGGTGCCGTTGCGGCGGAGGTTGTTGGTGCTCAGGACCGAGAAGCTGGCGGCGACTCCACATCTGGCCCGAAGAGAACCAAGCACACCGCCTCCGGCCAATACTCAACAAGTGGAGAGGCTGATGCATTCGATTTGAATGCCTCAATGGATGACAGTGTTGGAACACAACACCACAGGAGTCAACCCGTCCTATGGAGCAGAAAGCTGCCAAAAGAAAAGGGAAGGGGAAGGCCAAAGCGGAAGTCGAGGTTAGCCGAGATTCGTCCATGGATGAGATGACGAGAGTTGTGCTGTTCAAGGAGTACAAGAAGTATTTATCCATAGACGTCTCCCACTTGAGCGAGACCCATAGGCAACAGCATGCCTCCGCCATCGCCATGATTGCAAAACAATTAGGACTTTAGATTAGTTAGTTTTTAGTTTTTAGTTAATGTAATCGTAGGCTTTTTAATTATGACGTTTTTGCTTTTTAATTTATGTAATTTAGTATTTTAAATTATGTATGTTTCAATTTTAATTAAGTACTTTTCAAATTTTAATTGAAGTAAAAATGATAAAAATTGAGTTGTGCCTGATTTAAGGCTGAATTTTTGGGGCTGAGATAATGGTGTTGTGGCTGAAAAGTAAAATGCTGACGTGGCGGCCGAAAATTGAATTGTGGCTGGTTTTTTTGGAGCTGGGTTAAGGATGGCCTAAGAGTGCCAAGAGGTCGCGCTACCGTGGGAGAGAAGAAAATGATTTTTATTTTTTTAAATTATAGTGACATCATTTTATTGTCATATCATTTTCTATTTTGCCAAATCCGAATAATAAAAAATTTAAAAGTTTGTGAATTGTCTTTCAAATTTTAAAATTGAATTTTGTGATTTTAGTGACAATTAATAAAAAAAATGTTTATAAAAATAATAGACATTTAGTAGATCAAATAACACAAGCTGTAAATCCATTTGTTCGATCCTCATGCTAGCTATTATCCCCTTGGCCTTATCATTTCTCAATTAACTGCTAGTTGTAAATTTTGAACCCTTTGTTCAATCAAAATATAATAGAGTTAATTAGGAAATTGAAATTTTGTAGCAGGCTGAAACTTGATATTGATAAGAATAAAAATAGAAGTGAGTGTTGAGCGAAGCTTCCACTTGCCAATTTCCTTAAATATGATGTCTTACAATCTTGAAGAAAATGACAGATGAAAAGACGAGAAATTGGAAATCTGGGATATGATATAATATAAAACATTAAAAATGGGTTGGGTATGCATACTGCTTTAGTATAGAAACCGAAATTTGAAAGCGGTGTGCTGTGCCTGTGCGGATATATAATTGAAATTGAATATTATAATGAGTTGTTCCCAAGCCCCAGAGCTTCCAGTTTAAATAATACATATCAATAGATTTATACGTATTCATTGACGCAAATTGGAAGAACACAGCAACGATACTTGACTCATGTGAACAGAATATACTATCCGACAAGATAGAAATCCAATCCGCCGATTTCATGAGGTAGATATCTATCGACCCACTACTCCACTACACCTCATAATTTTGTTTCCTATATATTAGCTTCAGCTTATTATCATAACCCTGATTTCTGTAGCAGACAACCAAAATGACCTTCTCTTCAACCAGAAACTTTCACAAAAACCCGACACATTTTCTTGAATTATTTCTAGTAATACTCTTAATTCCAATCCCGGGTTCGTGCAAGGAAACAGACACCATTACTACAACTGTGATGATTGAAGATCCTGAGACGATCGTATCGACTGGAGAGATCTACAGGCTCGGGTTCTTCAGCCCTCAAAATAGCAGTAATCGTTACATGGGGATCTGGAATAATGTGTCTCAAGATTCTGTTGTCTGGGTGGCCAATAGGGATAAACCTCTCGTTAATGATTCGTCTGGGGTGATTACGATATCTGAAGATGGCAATCTTGTTCTTAAGAGTTCGAACAAAGAGATTCTTTGGTCATCCAATGTCGGGAATCTTTCCAAGAATACGAGCGTTCAGCTTCTGGATTCTGGGAATCTTGTCTTGCGGGATAACTCAAACGGGCGCGTGTTATGGGAGAGTTTTAGGCATCCTGCTGATGCTTTCCTGCCAACTCTGAAAATAACTGACAATAATCGAACAGGGGAGAAGATTGTATTAACGTCGTGGAGAACTCTGGAGAATCCAGACTACGGAGATTTCAGTGCTGGAATTCAAGCTTCAGCCATTCCACAAGTTTTTATCTGGAAAGGGAGTCAGCCGCACTGGAGAAGTGGGCCATGGAACGGTCTGATTCTTACCGGAGTGACAGATATGTATGCTGTGTATCTTGATGGATATAGTCTCACCAGAGACGAAGACGGCACTGTCTCCTTCACTCGAGATTATTATGGAAATATTTTGATGAAAATCATTTTGAAGCCGAATGGCAGTTTCATTCAGACAATGTGGGATGAGGCGAAGAGGAATTGGAATGTAACTTGGGTTGCTCCTATTGATGTTTGTGATGTTTATGGTGCTTGTGGGCCTTTTGGAAGCTGTAGTTTGAGGCATTCGCCAATGTGCAGCTGTCTAAAAGGGTACGAACCGGTGAACAAAGAGGAATGGGGTAAAGGGAACTGGAGTGGTGGATGTACGAGGAGGAGTGCCTTGCAATGCGACAGAAGTCATAATTCTAGTGATAAAAGCAGAGGGGATAGATTTTCTATGCTCGCGAATGTTAAAGTGCCCGATTTTATTGAAGTAACAGTTGGTGCGAAAGACGAATGTGAAGGTTTGTGTTTGAGAAATTGTTCCTGCATAGCCTATTCACATGATTCCGGTATTGGTTGCATGTTCTGGAGGGGTAATTTGATTGATGTTCGTCAATATCTGAGTGGTGGTTCGGATCTTTATGTGCGCGTGGCGTACGCTGTGTTAGGTACTTCTTTCTCTTACAAATCGGTGTTTATTCCACTGTTTATGGCTATATATCCAAAGCCATTCGTGTGTTTTCAGATTTATTCATGCCTTGTTAATCGAACTTTAGAATTTGTTTTATTTTTTTAGATGAGCAAAGGGACCTAAAAGTGATCATCACAGTCTCAGTGATTGCTGGATTGACAGTTATATCCATTTGCATACTTGCTTTTTGGTTCTGGAGGACTAAGAGAAACAGTAAGGGGATGTGATAAAGAAAGAGCATCATTTTTATGTGAAGTAGTTATTATTTTTGCGAATGATGCTATCTCTGTTTGGTGAATTAGGAACTGAAAGAAAAGGCAAAAAACCATCTTATCCTTCAGATTTAAGTGAGATGGCGCTAAGAGATGATATAGTTGAAGTTAGTCTGGATGAATTACCATTGTATAGCTTTGACACAATTGCAAAAGCTACAGACCATTTTGACACAGCTAATTTACTGGGGAAGGGTGGTTTTGGACTCGTGTATAAGGTAAACCACTTCTTCTCCTGTAAAAACGCCTTTTACCATTGCCAGAACTATTTATAATTATATTCAGGATTAATGTGTAGGGAAAGTTGACAAATGGGAAAGAAATTGCTGTGAAAAGGCTATCAAGAGAATCTGGGCAAGGGTTGCAAGAATTCATGAATGAAGTAGTTGTGATCTCAAAACTGCAGCACAGAAATCTTGTGAGTTTGCTTGGATGCTCCATTGAAAGAGAAGAAAAAATGCTGATTTACGAATTCATGGCCAATGGAAGCCTAGACGTGCTTCTTTTTGGTCAGTTGAACTCAATTAATTTGTGAAGTAATTCAGATGCCATGTTGTAGTTATCCTTAATTTGTCCTTACGCAAGTGACGATGTATTTGTTTCTGATCATGCAGATCCATCTCAAGGAATCCTGGACTGGGAGAAACGTTTCAATATAATGCAAGGTATTGGCAGAGGCCTTCTCTATCTCCACAGGGATTCGCGATTGAGGATAATCCACAGAGACTTAAAGCCAAGCAATGTGTTACTAGACGAGGACTGGAATCCCAAAATCTCAGATTTTGGCATGGCCAGAATATTTGGTGGAAGAGAAGATCAAGCCAACACTGCTAGAGTGGTTGGAACATAGTAAGTGAAGTTCAAATTGGCTCAATAAGTTATATTTTTAGTGACTGAAGCAAACATGGTATTGCTGCAGTGGATATATGGCACCTGAATATGCAATGCGAGGAAGGTTTTCAGAAAAAACAGATGTGTTCAGCTTTGGTGTTATAGTGTTGGAGATAATTAATGGGAGGCGAAACACGAGCTTCTACGATGATGATATGGCTCTTAGCCTTCTGGAACATGTACGCCTTTTGCTACTGTGGTTTTATGATGCTATTATTGAGTTGAGCGTTTACTTTGAATGATGATAAGATAGATTGATATAACATATGATTGACTATTTTGAAGAATAAGATGGTAAAATAAGCTCAAAATTAATCATTTCTTCAAAGTAACAGTGGATTAGCTTGGATTATTTTTATCAATACATCCCATCACTCAAAGTAAACATTCCCACATGGCATTAACTTGGATTATTTTTATCGATCCATTCTACCATTCAAAGTAAACGCACCCTATAAGTTCCCTAACTGAAACTACATTACCTAGGCATGGAGACTATGGAACGAAGGCGATTTTGAGGAATTCATAGACCAAAGGATGTATAGTCCAAGCTTGCAGGCGGAGATCATCCGATGCATAAACATCGGATTGCTCTGTGTGCAGGAAATTCCTGACAAGAGGCCGACAATGTCAACTGTTTTATCAATGCTTGCTAAAGAGATTGCTATCCTGCCTTTGCCAGAACAGCCTGCATTTACCAAGAAGCCAACAAGAAATCATCCGTTATCTTCTTCCTCACAGAGCCACGAGACAACAGGCTCCCTCAATAATGTAAGTATTACAGTGATTGAGGGGCGATAACAGAATAGGAAGATAAAAAGATGTAACAGCAAAAACCAAGAAAAGAGAAAAGTGGAAGATGAAGAGATAAAAGTGAGAGAGAAAAGAGTGAAGAATCTGCAAAAAAGGCGTGGATTGGAGTCTTGTAACTGAAGCCTTACTACAGGAAGCAGTCTGTTCAAAATCATTTCCAGTTCCTTTATATCAACCTCTTGAAAGAATAGGATCCATTTTGTATTAAACTCATTGCTTAATCATGCTTTATCCGACCACCTCCACTTTTTCTCCTCGTGGAGAACTTCAAAGCAGTTTCAAATTTGAGATGAGTGAGAATCTTTAAGTAAAGCAGGTAATAAAAGTAGATTCTGTTGAGTTCCTTTGATAAATGAGACTCTAGCTCTCTGTATTGCAGATTATGTTTCTTTTCTTTAAGCTTATACTGGAGTAAGGGTTCTTCTTTAACTGGCTGGAATTTATTGGATATTTTCAAGTAAATGAACTGCAAAAAAAGGGCCAAAAGGAAAAGAGAAAAGTAGGCTAACAAGAAGAATCAATGCTCACAGCTAATTATTTTTTGCATTCACAAACTAAAGCTGCTCAAAAGAGGACGAAAACTAGGTATATTTCCTATTTATCCTAATGCATCGCTTCCTTTTAGTTACAAAACATTTAGCTTTTACTCTCTGCAAAAAGTCTCAATCCCTTTATGTATTTACCTGTTTTCTTTGCATACTCTTCACCAGAATTTCCCTTTTAATTTTCCCTCCAACGACCACCCAAATAAAAGTAGCATTTCCTCTATATATATTCTGTTGTCAGTTGCACTTTGTAAAAAAACAAGAAAAGAAACTATTGGGCTTTTCCATGCAACAATATATATTCCAGCAGCGTGGCTGTGCAATAAAGAGGGAAGGATTAATGTGTAACTGAAAGACGATGGCATCATCAACTGAACTCAGTCTTGATTGCAAGCCCAATACTGAATCTCTGGTTTTGAAATCCTGTGTAGAAAAAACACAGAAGCTGGAAGAATTTGTGGCCCGTCTGGAAGAAGAAAAACTCAAGATTGACGCTTTCAAGCGTGAGCTTCCACTTTGCATGCAACTTCTTACCAACGGTAATGTCTCATAACACAGTGTGTTCTAACAACCGTTGAATTAATTAATAATATGGTGATAATTTGGATCAGCTATGGAGGCGTCAAGGCAGGAGCTGCAGTCGCAGAGGATGAAGCAACTTTCTGCAGATAAAGCTAACTGGATGGCATCTGCAACACTGTGGAACCATCAAGTTGAAGGAAGACTTCCATCGCCGGAGTTGGGGCTTGCGCCGCCCTCGCACGAAATAGAAGACGGCGAAGTTTCTAGAAGAGCAAACTCGGTGGTCCATAATAAAGAGAAGAGAAAGGCGAGGAGATGTTGGTCGCCGCAGTTGCACAGGCGTTTCCTAAATGCGCTGCACATGCTCGGTGGTTCGCAACGTCAGGATACTATTAGCTTCTTTTTTTATCTTATAGAAGTGGACCGATTCGGTTCTCACTAACTAGTTATGGCATTTTGGATGCAGTGGCCACTCCCAAACAAATCACGCAACTAATGAATGTAGAGGGATTGACTAGTGATGAAGTTAAAAGCCATCTGCAGGTAATCTCTCTCTCTCTCTCTCTCTCCTAGAAACAATCGGGCTAGGATTTTTAAAACCAGTTACAAATTTGTGTCCCCACAGAAATACAGACTGCACACCGGAATCCAGGCTCCAGGCCCAGTGGTAGTCGTAGGTAGCATATGGGTTCCACCAGAGTATGCAGCCCATGGCGGCCTTCTATGGAGCCACACCTCGTAGAATACTACCACCGCCTTTTTCTTTTCTTTTCTTTTCTTTTCTTTTCTTTTCTTTTCTTTTGGTTAGTATCTCTTGGCTCAATTAAATGGACCAAGTCTAAATGGACTATAGTTTTATTGGGTTCTACTCGTGCTGACATCTAGATTCTGCTCAAGCCCAATTCTTCATTTTATCTTTGTGTAACTTGTTATCTATATCTATATAAAAGCCAAAATGTGGCATGTTTAGATCATTTTTTCCGCCAAAGAGTAACACTATTTATCCAATGTGTATAATTGATGTCACAATGTGTAATCCATAAAGTGAAATGACAAAATTTTTGATTTGATAACATATAGAAAAAAGATTCCTAAAATGAGAATTTTTTTTTTAACTTCCTAAAAAAAAAACGCATTAACTAAAAGATGATTAATTAATAAATAAAATGTATAAAAAAATGAGTTCCCGCATAATCTAGCGCGGTTTGACGTATTGGGGTAATATTAGGTAAGAAATTCAAATCGTCCGAAAATGAAGAGGGTAAAGTGCAAATCTTGCGAAAGACTTTGGCTGCCTACCAACGAATACGATGGCTCCATTCGCATAACTTATTAGACCAATTACGAAATAACTGTCGAACATTTTGTGCTTTTCATGCAGATGAACTCCTTCTTCAATCGTTTCCTATTCAGTTCCATAGAAAATGCAGCAAATTTTTCATGTAAAATAACATTACAACGATACCTATTGCTTGAATTCGGGTGGTGCGGCTGATTAATACTCCTATAATTGTGAGAGCGGAAGTATCTTCCCGACGGTAATGATAATACCATCTTATATTGTGATTACCGCCATCATCCACTTGTCTTTGTGGGCGGGATTCAGTAGAGCGCAAGGCAATACTAACACATCAACCGGTTCCTGCGGAAGCAATGGCGAGTGTGGGGCATTCGGGAGCTGCAACGCGCTAGATGTACCAGCTTGCAGTTGCTTGCGCGGATTTAATCCGCAGAATGCTAGGGATTGGGAATCAGGGAACTGGAGCAGCGGGTGCGAGAGAAAGGTCGCTTTGAATTGTGGTGACGGGACGACTGATGATGGGTTTTGGAAGCTCGAGTCGATGAAGATTTCGAGCTACACGTCCTGATCGTCTGTCCTGAAAGATGACTGTCAAGGTGTGTGTTTGGGGAATTGTTCGTGCCTAGCCTACGCCTTTGACACCGGGATTGGGTGTATGTTCTGGAGCGTACCCTTAATCGACGTTCAGAAGGTCTCCAGCTTGGGCTCTGATCTTTATTTCCGCCTCTCATTTTCGAGTTGGGTAATTTTTCTTCTTCTTTTGTTGAAAGAATTCGCTTATCGATTGTTTATGTTTCAGTTTAGACGAATGGAAAATGTTTCTGACTTCTTGATCCCTGTACTTGGACTTGTGTCACAATCTGGTTCTGAGCTGTTTTCTTTACTTTCTATTATCTCTGTGAATTGCTGAGACATTAGGTCTTATGTTCTATAACGCTATGGTGATTATTCTTTCGTCGCAGGTCACAAGAAAGGCTTTAAGAAGATCTTTATAGTTTTGCCCATCGTTGGCTTCCATGTTTTATGTGTTTGCACATATTTTTGTTGGAAATGGATTGCTAGGCGCAGAGGTAATGTTGGTATAAGCAATTCCTTGATTTAGTTAGTATGTGCTTTTGAGTTAGTTGTGCATTTCCTGGTGAATTAGGCAAAAGAGAAACCATTGAACTTGGCAATGTGAGGGCATCAGGATCAATTGATATCTCTACTCAAGATGCATCAAGTCGAGTTAATCTTGAAGACATACCATTGTTTAAATTTGTGGAACTGGCAAAATGCGACCAATAATTTATCTGAAGCTAACAGGCTAGGGAAAAGGGTGGTTTTGGCCCTGTCTACATGGTACTAATTTCTCTCATGCTTATTCATCTGATTGGTCTCGTATCTTATGTATTATGCTCATTAAATATAAAGACTGAAAACTTCTGCAACTCTAGGGAATTTTGGCTAGTGGAAGAGAATCTGGACAAGGGGTGCAAGAGTTTATGAATGAAGTGACACTTATTTCTAAACTCCAACACAGGAATCTTGTTAGATTACTTGGCTGCTGCGCAGAGGATAGAGAGAAGATGTTGGTGTATGAATACATCTGATAAAAGCTTGGATTTTTTCCTATTTGGTCAGTTCAGGATCTATTCTGTTTTAAAATTTGATTACAATTTCTATTTTGGTCAACAATGTTATTCAAATTAGGATTGATATTGAGCACTATTCTTTTCCTCTTTAAATTCTGCTTAGATCAGTCACAAGAGGTCCTAGATTGGAGAAAGCGTTTCAATATTTTGAAGGTATATGTCGAGGCCTTCTTTATCTCCACAGAGATTCTAGATTGAGGATAATCCATCGAGACCTCAAGCCGAGCAACATATTGTTGGATAATGATTGGAACCCAAAGATTTCAGACTTTGGGCCAGAATATTTGAGGTCAAGCAAGATCATGTCAGCACAGTGAGAGTGGTAGGAACATAGTAAGTATATTCACTGGTGGCGTGTAATTGACCTAAATTAGGTCACTCAATGCAAGTCAACTTTAAGATTGCCCTGCTAATGTCATTTTCTTGCAGTGGATATATGGCTCCTGAGTATGCAATGGAGGGAAGATTTTCGGTAAAGTCAGAGACGTTTAGCTTTGGAGTTCTAATGCTGGAGATTGCTACTGGGAGAAGGAACACAAGCTTCTATCCTAAGGAAGGCTCTTTGAACCTTCTGGGACATGCAAGTCAAAATGACATCTGTTTTGAGAAGTATCAACATTTTAAATCTGTATCTGCTGTGGCTTTGTTCCTTGACGAATGAATTGGGCACTAGTTCTAACCGACATACCCTCAGTTTAATTCAACTATCGCCTACTTCTTTATATGATGCATAAGGTGCTTCAAAATGGTCCACTGACATGATATTGAAACTTTAGATTTGGACAGCATGGAATGAAGACAGTGTCACGGCTTTGATAGATCCAAGAATCTTGAGTTCAAGTTACCGGACAGAGGTGTTGCGGTGCATTCATATCGGATTATTGTGTGTTCAAGAACTTCCTAAAGACAGACCGTCTATTTCGGCTGTACTGTCAATGCTAAGCAGTGAAATTATAGAGCTTTCTGAACCAAAGCAATCGGCATTTTCTACCCAGTTGAGCGGCCCTGATACAGGTACAAGTTCTTCGCAGCAGATTAAGAGTAGTGGCTCCTTGAATAATGTTACTATCTCCATGGTTGACGGTCGATTATATACATCACTTGTTGGAATTGTTGTAAATGGATATCTAGGTAGAGTTTGTGCACTTCCAAGCATAGCTTGCAACTACATCCGATGATCAAACAGGTTACCCAATACTTCGTTAATAAATATTATGCATATCAACACACACATAAAAATTAAGGCTTCTGGGCTTGCCGACTTACTAGCAAGTATATCCAAAGATTATGGGCCGGCCCAAACTGAATATTGAAATTATGGGTAATTCTATTTTATTCTAGCCCCAATGTAAGAATTGATCCACATCATACAGCCCCAACGAGTTCATTTGCTCCTTTCGATGCTAACTCCGAACTATTTCCCTCAAAATCACACTGCTCATCATCAGCAGCTCAAATCAGGTAATTTCATACAACACTAGTCTTGGCATGAGAAGCATACGTGCCGTCCTCCTCCTTCGCCTCCTCAACTCTCACAATCACCTTCTAAATCTATGTCGGACATTTCTGAAGTAGCTGTTTCATTTTTTTTTTTATTTTTATCTTTTTTTGGAATAATTACCATTTAAATCATAATTTTTCATTGACTTCTGGTCAATCTCATAAATTTTGAAATTGGAACATAAAATCATAACTTTTGACATTTTATTAATTATCCCAAATATCAAAATTTCGGTGAAATTGGTAGTGACGTGTTGTCGGAATTCAACGAAAAGTTATGATTTAAATGACAATTATCTCATCGACATCGTTTGAAAAACAAATATTTTGTCCACGTCGGAAATTCCGGATAACACGTCACCACCAATTTCATCGGAATTTTGATCTGTGGGATAATTGAGAAAATGTCAAAAGTTATGATTTTATGTTCCGATTTCAAAAATTATGGAATTGACCAGAAGTCAACAAAAAATTATAATTTAAATAGCAATTATCCTTTTTTTGGGAAAGGGGGCTTCTGCATCTTTATTCAACCTTTTGCGGCAGATTTTTGGGCTACATTGATTATTTATTACTATAAATGTAATTTGGGGCTATATAAGGATGCATAAGACGGTATTTTTATTAATATCTTAAATAATTTTTTAATAAGAAGTTATAGCGAGTAAAATGAGGGCTAACAATAGAGTCACCCTAAAATTAAATGTTAGCATTTGGCCAATCATTTGTTGCGAAATATATTTGTGCTTTTATACTTTTAATGATACTAATAGGCGTTCCTAATCTATATGTGCTCGCAATAGTATCATTGTTAATATTACATGCGTCGATGTAGCAAAAATTATAAAATAAATCACTACTCTCTAATTGGAAATTTCTACATCTGCTATCTCATGTAATCAGATTCATATGATCGACAGAATTATGTCCAACATTTAGCTTGTTTGGTTAGCATATTATTCTCGTTCAAGAGAAATAAAGATATATCATATACCTTCACTACAAAAAAAGCGGTGTTTAGCGAGCAAAGTTTACCGAGCACCACTGTGGTCGCTACTTATCGAACATATAGCGAGCACTTTGCGAGCACTAAAGCAACATTACCGAGTACATACCGAGCACCATAGCCATTGTCGATAAATTGGGAATGTCGACTGAATTCCGAGCACATAGGTGGTCGGTATATTAGCGAGCACCACCGTGGTCGGAAGTGCCACTGGTTGCCGAACACATACCGAGCATCAAGATAACACGTCGTTGAATTGTGGCGCCAATAGTTCCCGGGAAAAATTTCCGAGCAGCGGTGCTCGGAGATCACCGAGCTACGTATCTGTGGTCGGTAAGCGCTTCCGCGAAAATTACGCGGGAATATTCACCGAGCACTCGGCGAGCAACGGGTGGACGGCAATTCGATGCCGACATGGTGCGGGCACTTGGCGAGCAAAACGGTGGTCGGTAAATTGACACCGACACTTTCCGAGCACCGGTGCTCGGTGATGTTTGTCTATATATATATTTGTCCATCACTTTGCAACCAACGCAGTATCACTCCACTCCCCCATCTCCACTACCGCCCCACTCCCCCATCTCCACCGC